>CAUYQG010149299.1:0-11815 GCA_963574415.1 Tarsius wallacei
TGATGAGCATGGAGATTCTAAGCCTTTCCTCATCCTAATTTGCAAAACAGTTTATGCTTTACTTTTCTTCTGTGTCTTCTTCCCATTTGAGAAGTTTTGTTAAACAAGAAGGCAGCTATAAAATGAAAACTTAAAAAAAAAAAGAGCCAGCCTGGACAATATAGCAAGACTTCGTCTCTACAAAAAACAAAAACAAACAAACAAAAAAAACCAACTAGCTGTCCTGGTGGCACACACCCATAGATAGTCCCACTACTTGAGAGATTGAGGCAGAAAGATGGCCTGAGTCAGGAGATTGAGACTACGGAAAGCCATGATTGTGCCACTGCCCTCCAGCCTGGGTGACAAGAGTGAGACCCTGACTCAAAATTACCCATCAGCCTTTCCTCCTTCCATGATCTTTACTGAACCAATTAATTAATTGTACAAAAAGTACTTTTCTACTTCTGTTATTTTTCCCACAAGTATTGGCTGGAATTTTGTAAAGATTTAGTTTCCTTTATTTATTATAGTTATTCGGTTTCTCTAAAATACAAGAAAGGACAGATGCTAAATGTTTCTGTTTGGTTGCCAGTTCTCAGAATAAGGAGTCTGTGCCCTTGTTCCCTTGTTAGTGATCATATATATTGTTTAAATATCATTTGTTAACTCCTGAATTACATGTTTATTGTGATTCAACTAATTGTACTCATTTTTTATGCTTAAGTTCAGTCATTTGTAGTCATTATTTTTTGAGCCAAAGGAAGTCCTTTCAAGTCATTTTTTGTTTCCTTTTATTCCACTCTATTAGTTAGGGTTATGATGTATTTCTAAAAGAAATTAAGTCTTACAAAAATAACTTAATCTTAGTCATTTTTGGTGGTATCTCATTTTCCCCTGATCTTTCCCTTTATTTTAAATTTAAGAAGCTTAATAATCACATTCTTTTATGAATGTTCCTTTTGAGTCGGGGTCTCACTCCATCACTCTGGCTGAAATGCAGTGGCACTATCACGGCTCACTGCAGCCTCAACCTCCTGAGTAGCTAGGATGACAGGTATGCACCACCAGACCCAGCTAATTTTTAAAATTTTTTGGTAGGACAAGGTCTTACTATGTTGTCCAGGCTGGTCTCAAACTCCTGGGTTCAAGAAATCCTCCCTCCTTGGTCTCCCAAAGTATTGAAATTACAGGTGTAAGTCAACACACCTGGCCTTTGATGAAACATTTTACATGCTACATTATCATGTAATGTGAAGGAATAGAAAGTAATCTTAATGGCAAAGATGGTTTTACAACACAGTAGGTAAAGGTTAAGCTTTTGAATGACCACAACTAGGACAATTGACCTTCAATTTAGAAAATAAAATTAACTCTCTCCCTCACCTCAATTCACAAGTTGAAAGTCCAAACAAGTCTTTCCAACTTTTAGAAGAAAATCTTTAAGACTTCTGAGTCAAGAGAAATCTCCTTAAGATGCAAACAAAAAAATCATAAACTGAAAAAGAAAATTCACACATTAAAATTGAAAACTACTGTGAGATAAGCCACCATAAACAAAGTGAACCAAGATAAGACTGACACATAAATGATAAAGGATCTATATTCAGTATTGTATTCTCTATAAAGGCTATTTGTCTTATTTGAGGACATTTTTAGATATATTGGACCTAGAAATATGAACAGACAAGGCATAAAAGGGAGGAAGCCCAGATAACCGACAAAAGTATGAAAGAAACTCAATGTCATTAACCATTGTGGATGTGTGTTCACATTGCTGACTTTGGTTTGAAGTTTTCTGGGAGGACATTCAAGAACTCCTTTCACTCTTTAGACTTATGCAGAAATACACACACATCACATGGAATAATAGATGCTGTTGTCGTATAATTGTCTCAATGAAGCATTATGAGCTACTTTTGAGGGTACTTTTATAGCTTTTGTATTAATTAGGAAGCTTCACTGCCCTTCTCCCCTAGAATAGAGTTTTATTTTATTTTATTTTATTTTTTGAGTTGGAGTCTCACTCTGTCGCCCCGACTGGAGTGCAGTGGCCGCTCCCGGCCACCACAGCCTCGACCTGCTGGGCTCCGGCGATCCTTCCACCTCAGCCTTCCAAGTAGCTGGAACTACAGGCGCGCGCTACCATGCCCGGCTAGTTTTTTTTGATTTATTGTAGAGATGAGGTCTCACCAAGTTGCCCAGGCGGGTCTCGAACCCGTGGGCTCAGGCAATCCACTCACCTCAGCCTCCCAAGGCGCGGGATTACAGGCTGAGCCACTGAGCCCGGCAGAGTTTTATTTTTTTAAGAATACCTAAGCACCATAGGATGTTTTTCATTCATTCAGAATTCAACTACCCAGTGAATATTCTCCAAGAAAAAATGCATTTGAAATACATCCTCTTTCAACTCATTGAGACTCTTCTCTCTGTCATGGGCCCCCACCATGTACCTTTACCCAGGCTTCTGCCTTCTGAAGGCCCCCAAATGCTGGGCTGCTCTATCCCCCACCCCTGCCTATAACCTTGTTTTTTTTTTTCTTTTAGTCAGAGACCTACTCTGTGGCCCAGATAGGCGTGTAGTGGCACGATCATGGCTCACCGCAGCCTTGACCTCTTAGGCTCAGGTGATCTTTGATCCTTCCACCTCAGCCTCCTAAGTAGCTTGGCCTTCAGGCGAGTGTCCCCATACCTGGCTTTTTTTTTCTAGAGACAAGGTCTTACTATGTTGCCCAAACTGGTCACAAACTCCAAGACTCAAACAATCCTCCTGCCTCGACCTCCCGAAGTGCTGGGATTATAGGCATGAGCCACCACACTCAACCATAACCCGTCTTAGTAACCAAATTCTTAACTCTCTGGGAAATGGCAAAGCTCTTAATTAAATTTTCAGATCTACTGGATCCATATTCCTAAATCTATGTGGGTTTCACAACTATCCTACCTTGTCATTATATTTGGAAGATTCTGTTATGAAAAGCTGTTTGTTCTCTGGAAAAGCTGAAACAAGTAATAATCGGGTGCCGGTATCCATCTCTGAATCCAAAATGGCCTCCAACTGGATTAAAATGAACATATTCAGCAGGTATGGAGTTAATGGTTTTCTTTCCCTGCAGGTATTTTGCGGAAAGAGATGCTACAGCAGCTCAGCAAGTCCTCTCTGACTCTCTTCACCCCAAATGCAGGTAATTGTTGAAAATAAAAGATGAATTAGGCTTCATGGATCAGATGAAATTAACTTCATCTCCTATGTGGCTCTGCCGATGAGGTTCTCAGGAGAGTCAGCCCACCAGAGTGAGGCTTAATGTTCTTTCAGTTAAGCTGTTGTGACAAATGCTGAATAGGAGGGTTGAAACTTCAGGTACTTATTCGAGGTTGTAGGTTGTAAAGTGGTACCGGTCAAGTGAGATATGTATCTAAAGGAGCTGGTAATGTCACTAGGTGTCCAGGAAGATTGAGGAGGAGGGCGTGGAGGAAGGAGCGGGTCTGGGAGAAAGTCCAGAGGCAGGGAGCATGACTGGGAACTAGAAGGGAGAACAGAGGCCATGAAGTCAGGGACCAGAGAGAAAATCTGAGACTTTTTCAAATTTTTTGTGCAAAGTTTTAGATTCTAAATTGTTTGCATTTTCATTTACCTTTCTATATTTTTTTCCTTAACTGATTACATAAAGGGATATCACTAAGGAGGAAATAAGGTATTTTTTTCTTTGCTTTTGTGTTTTATTGCTTTTATTTTATTTTAGAATAAGTATGGGTAAGAATTTATATGCGGGCTGTGTTTTAATGAACTGAAAACCAGATTAGACTAATCTGATGGATAACATCAAAGAGTCTTTCTACAGCCGCTACTGAACCTGGTTGGAAAAACATTCTGAGCACTTACCTCAAGGCTGAACACCTCATCCCACGGGTCCTGACTCCACTGACCCTCAGAAAGGGGCATTTTATTTGGGAATGTTATTGCATACAGCAAATCTGCTCTTCTGTTAATATCTTTCTCATTTGATTATTCTAAATAGTAGTGAATGTGTGTATGTGTGTGTATATGTTAGTCACTCTTATGAATTCCACTATTTTGCATTCATAGTTTTATATCACTTTTTTCTCCTCAGTTGGCATATTAGTTGTTAGCGTTCATGTTTGCTAAATAAATCCAAAATTTTATCATAACATCCCCGAAATTCAGGAATAGATTGACTTGGATTCTTCCCTGCACCTTATTATTATATTCATTCTAGCTTCATTTGGCCAAGTTCATTAAGTCATACTGCACTTCTCAAATCTACATTTATAATCTTCCATAAGATTAAAAATTCATGTTCCCTTTAAGAAGAAACACTAAAATCACTTAGCTCTTTCTTGACATATTACATGGTTAAAATCAAGCTATTTTTATTTTTTAACTACTTCCTCTGATTTGCATATTTCTGTAATGTAGAGACCCTGAACTTCCTCTAATTAAAATTGGCTGGGGAGTCAATTAAGGTTGGGAGTGTGCCGTCAGGTGGCATTTTCTAGAAGACATGAGTCTTCCATGGTCCTTGGAAAATGACAGTGAGCTTAAAATATGTTTGATGAACCATTGACGGAGACTTAATATTGTTTGTGAGTCATCCTCAAAGAAAAGCTTTATAGTTGTATCTCCTATGTTTGCCATCAAAAAGGAGATATATATGCGTGATCATGTAGATAAAATTACCACGCTTTATCCCTCAAACTACAATACAGTTGAATAGATAAAACTCATGTGTTAATTACTTCAAATTGATGGTGAATATCACTGGATATAAATCAGAATGTTTTTGAAGGCTAGTGTCCCTCTTTACCATTGTTTGAAAAAATATACGTATTAATCAACTACAATATCAACATAGATTCTGTCAAGTCTCTAATATTTCAGATGTTCAGCAGGGAGAAGTCAATATATACTAAGAAAAGCTCTTTCCTGCCTATCCCTCCGCAAGCGTGACACATTACTGCTCTTGTAAGCAATCATATATGGAGTCCTAAAGTAACTCTAGGGATAAAAATGGATTCAAGTTTAAGAGGAGAATTTTGACTGTTAGTTTTTGTGTGTGCTTGTTTTTGTTTTGTTTTGTGTTTTGTTTTGTCTTTGCTTAAGAGAGGAATGCAATCTGTTTATGTCAGGATATCCTATAAGTAATCAAATAAATGGAGGCCCTTTGGCCTTTTCTTATATTTCCAATGCAGATAGAGATTTAATTTGACAAATATGGAGATACTATGTATTTGTCAATCTTTGTTGAAGAGAAAATAGATGCTTATAAATTCTTATATATACAACTTTTGTCGGACACGGTAGCTCATGCCTGTAATCCCAACACTTTGGGAGGCCGAGGCAGAAGGATCACTTGAGCCCAGGAGTTTGAGACCAGACTGGGCAACACAGCAAGACCACATCTCTACAAAAAATCAAGACATTAGCCAGGTGTGGTTCACCTGGACCCAGCTACTTGAAAGGATGATGCGTAAGGTCACTTGAGCCCAGGAGTTGGAAGCTACAGTGAGCCATGAGTGTGCCCCTGGGCTCCAGCCTGGGCAGCAGAGTGAGATCCTAACTCAAAAAAAGAAAGAGAGAAAAATAAAGCAGTTTCTTTAAATTATAGTGAATCATTTACAGAATAGAAAGTGTATATAGTTAAATACCAATTTTGCTTAATATTTGTGTATATTATACGTGTGTCTTGTAGTGTTTGCTGTATATTCTAGAGAACTCTCCTTTCTCCTACTTATGAGGAAGGACCCAAAAAAACCTTGGAATTATCTTTAGGAGGGCAGGCCCCTTGTGGGATACTCAGAATTTTTTCCTCCAGATCAAGCTGTCAACCAAAGTTTTTATCTGGAAGTTTTGAGAAGGTTGCATCATAATTTGTGGAAGAAACGTTCCAAGTTGTGGCAAATGCACCTGCCCCCACCATGCTGAATGTTTAGCAGTTTTTGACCAAAAACAACATAACTCCGGTTCTTCACCCACCCTATTCACCCAATCTTGTCTTGAACGACTTCTTTTTGTTTCCTCAAATGAAAAAAGCCCTCAAAGGGAAACATTTTGCAGATGTGGAAGAGGTAAAACAAAAAACAGCAGAAGCACTAAAAGGCATCAAAATTGACGAGCTCAAAAACCGTTTTGAGCACTGGAAAAAGTGTCCCCATAGTTGCATTGCATCAAACAGAGAGTATTTTGAAGGCGACTGAAGTTTAAACATGCAAGAATAAATGCACAATTTTTAATAAATAAATTCCGGGTTTTTTTGTGTCCCCCCTTGTAGATGGAAAGTGTACATAATAACTAGTTTAAGATTTTTATTTAGTTCAAATGCTAGCTGCAGTTTTTAGTGTAAAACACTGAACACAGGTTGCAGCAGTCACAGGAGTGGAACGTGGTTCCTGACTGCAGGATGTGGCAGTATGGAGGGAATGGGAATGAGACAGATGTCCCGGTGCACAAAGGCATTATTTCCAGAATGCTTCTGTGGCAGAACCCTTTCTTCAAGCAGTTGTCTTCAGAAGCTCAAGTTCTAGAACAGATTAAAGCGGAGCTGCTATGGCCTAGCTCTCTTAGCTTATCCAGAAGAAATACCATGGCACTTACTGGAGCAGAATTTTCAAAATCTATAAACCCTTTCCTTCCTTCCTTCCTTCCTTCCTCCCTTCCTTCTTTTCTTCTTTCCTTTCTTCCTTCCATCCTTCCCTTCTTTCTTCCCCCATTTTTTTCTTTCCTCCTTCCCTCCCTCTCTCCTTCCTTCCTTTCTGCTTTTCTTTCTTTCATTAATTCAATCATTGATCAATGAACGTTTATTTGACATCTCCAGTACACCACGGACCACAAAACTGAGTAGGATAAATGCTATGATATAAAACCAAACAAAATGCAGTGGGGAATCATGAGAGAGTGAGGTAAGACCGAATTCGAGGAGAGAAGGTTGCCAGGCAAGGTTTCATGGAGGAGGTGTTTGATAATTAATAACAAAGTACAAGAATATCTTAATGCTCGGTCTTTAGGGCTTTCTCCCACAGCGGTACTAAAGTGAATGGAGTGTAAATAGCCTGGCCTTAAATAATTCCACTTCTGAGTTCCACATAAATTGCATTGTGGCTTTTAAAATTGATAACACTTAAGCTGATTAGTGTTGAATGGCTGAGTTACAGACATCTCTGCATATAGTTAGCATAAGCATTAAAAAAGAACAAGCACCAGTTAGAGATTAAATCTTATTTATTTATTCATTCATTCATCCATTCAGCAAATTCAGCAAAGCAGAATGGGAGAAGAAGAGGATGGACAAGGCAATTGGGTGAGTATGGGATCTCATAGGTAAAGATTTTAAGTCTGAACTAGAACCAGACAAAAATGTCCTAAGACAACTATGGAAGACAGCAAGGAGGAATTCTACATGTCCTGATGGAAATATAGATTTCATTGAATTTTTTAAGTATCCTTTTATATGTTTTGGAGTTACCTGTATGATTACATGGTCTTACTTTGCCTGTGACCATTTCACAAAGTAGAAAGTTATAATTGTACAGAATGACTTTCAGAAATCATTTAGAATTGTATCTGGTAGTTTTCCTTTAAAGTTTCCTAGCAAGTATTGGGCTATTCGATTAAAAAATTAACTTTATATTTTGTTTTAAATAATGCTCTACTTCATCCAAAAATATTTCTTAACAGAATTTTTTTTTCCTGAGTTGGATTTATGTGAGCAGAGAGGATTTAAGAACTCAGGTTCAGTTTCTTTAATATTTAGTAAACATGTAAAAAAGAAACTAAAAACATATGCTGTGTTAACATATTTTTGTAATTTATTTTTTAAAATTTTGATAACAATATTAATTTTTTCTCATCTTAAAAGTAATATACAAATTATTATAGCAAAGTAAGCAAAAAAATCATCCCATCTTATTACCCTAGCCTACCAATATTGATATTTTGTGTAATTTTTTTCTATGCATATCTGTGTGTATATAATAAAACTTGGCTTGTTCTAGCCACACTGTTTTATATACTGCTTTATCATCTTTAAGAATATAGATCTAATCAACTATAATATCTTATCTGAGATTCCCATAACTTATTTCACTAGTCATCTTTTCTAAGGATATTTGAATCATTTCCATTATAAATAATGCTGTAATGAATATCTGTGTCTATAAAACTTTGTCTCCTTTGGGTGTTTTTCTGTCAAATATTTGTTTGGGAGTGGAATTACCAAGTCAAAACATATGGACTCTCAATTCTCTAAGTACTCAAGACTGAAATTTTCTGGTAAAGTCAAGGTTTTGATAGAATAAAGAGGGAAGGGCAACCTGCCACTCTGGTCATTTAATAGTAATTTAAAAATCAGATTACTGTTTTTTGAAATGTCTAGCTCCCATACGTGACACACAGTTGGTTTTGTGGCTTACCTCCACAGGTACTCCTTTGCAATTGTGGGCATCAACATAACTGACCTGGCGTATAATCTACTGGTCAGCGGAGCTCTAAAAACCCATTTCTACAACATTGCACCAGAAGCCCCAACGTTGTCTCACTTCCAGCAAACGTTCTGTAAGTGTCTATAGAACACTCCAGACAGGGGTCGAAGCTGAGAGAGCTTTGTGATTTGGCTGCTTTGGGGTCTTTGAACTTCCTCCTTTGGCTTTGATTTCTTTATTTTGTTTTCCCATTCAAAAACCTATGCTTATATTTTAAGGCATGGTGGATTTTTCTCTTTCCCAGCTCTTGCATAATAGCCAATGTATCAACTTCTGGTCTGACTCAAAGACATCATGGGTGTTTCTGTCCCTGTGATCCCTAAGCATATAGGTTCTGCAGAAAGCCTGAGGTGACTCTCAGATCTATGTTTTAGAAGAAATGAATGAATTCAGAAAGGATTAGGAGGGAAAGCTAAAAACTCTCCCAGAAAGTAGAACAAAAAGCCAGGGCTGAGAATTAGAAGGGTTGAAAACTTAAAGGTTCATACCAATAAATTTTGCAACTGAATAATAGAAGTGCCAGAAAAAGAACAGTGAAAACTAAGGAGAGGGAACCAAAGAAATAAACCATGAACATGTTTCAAAACTGAAGGAGTTTTTGTATTTAAAGTAGTAAGCACCAACATAACAGATTAAAATAGACCCACATCCATATCATTATGAAATGTTATGATACTAGAAAGAGATCACTCTGAAAATTTCCAAAATTGTCACATAAAGAATTGAGAATCAAGATTACCTTGAAATTCTCAACAGCAGCATTGTATTCTAGAAGACAGTGGAATAATGTGTTCAAAAGTTAGGAAAATATTTTTTTAAGCCTAAGGGAATATGATTTCCAGTTTAGAATTCTATACCCAGCCCAACTTATCAATTAAGTATGAGAATAGAATACTGATATGTTTTTATTTTATTTATTTATTTATTTATTTTTTGAGTTGGAGTCTCATTCTATCACCCAGACCGGAGTGCAGTGGCTACTCTCAGCCGCCACAGCCTTGACCTCTCCTGGGGCTCCAGTGATCCTTCCACCTCAGCCTTCCAAGTAGCTGGAACTACAGGCGCGTGCTACCACACCCGGCTAATTTTTTTGATTTATTGTAGAGATGAGGTCTTGCCAAGTTGCCCAGGCAGGTCTCGAACCCGCGGGCTCAGGCAATTCACTCACCTTACAGGCTGAGCCACCGAGTCCGGCCCAGATATGTTTTTAAATGTAAGGTCTTAAACATTTTACATCCCTGTACCTTAATGAGGAAGATCCTGAAGAATAGGTTCCCACAAAATAAGAGAGTAATCCAGAAAACAGGAAGTCTATTCCAAGAGAGCAGCAAGGGGAATCTTCAGGCTGAGTGTGAAGGGAAAGTCCAAGGTGATATTGATGCAATAGGTTGCACATAATCTAGATTTTAGAACATTAGAAGGGTCTGGAGAACCTTTTTTGAAGAGTATAAAATTGATAAGAGTATTACCATGTTTTGGGAGGACATTGGCATACACAGGGAATAGTTTAGGATTAAATTAAGTAGAAAACTAGGCAAATTATCAAGTGCGGTAGCTCACATCTGTAATCCCAGCATTTTGGGAAGCAGAAGCCAGAGGATTGCCTGAGCCCAGGGGTTCAAGACCAGCTGGACAACTTAGCGAGACCTTGTCTCTACAATAAATCAAAAAATTAGCCGGGTATGGTGGCACGTGCCTGTGGTTCCAACTGTTTAGAAGGCTGAGGCAGAAGGATCGCCTGAGCCCAGCAAGTCGAGGCTGCAGTGGCCGTGAGGGTGCCACTGCACTCCAATCTGAGGGAGAGAGTGAGATTGCAATTCAAACAAACAACCAAAAAGAAAACTAAGCAAATAAACAAAGAAGGCAGTTGTTAATACTAGGTAAAAAAAAAAAAAAAGTGTGAGAGACAAAACATGACCATGTGGCTGGGGTAGTGAAAGGGCGCTGATCTGTCTTCTATAAAAAGAAATCAAGGAATGTAAAGCATGTTATTCAAACTGTGGAGCATAGCACACTCAGTCTGGAAGTTAGAGGAAATCTCCCCAAATCAAAGGCCACTTTTGATGAGGCCTGAAGGATGAGTGGCAGGAAATAAAGCCATGGTGGATGAGTAGCTAGCAAAGACGATGAAGAAAAAGAGTATGTGGGGCAAACCCCTTGGGTCCCCTCCCACTGTGGGAGCTTTTCTGTCCTCTCAATAAATCCTGCTTTCAAAAAAAGAGAAAAAAGAAAAAGTGTATGTGGATTCAAGAAATAAAGTGTGGTGGCCGGGAGTGGTGGCTCATGCCTGTAATCCCCAGCTCAGGAGTTTGAGACCAACCTAGGTGACATGGCAAGACCTCATTGCTACAGCAAAATGAAATAAAATAAAAAAAAGAAACAGAGCGTAGGGCTTGAGGGCAGAGGGTTGGTGGTGACTAGAGATGATGTTGGAAGCCTAAGAGCAGGAACGGGGACAGTCCTGGAGAGCTCTATAAGCCACGTCAGAGAGCATAAACATGTAGATAAATAAACCCCCCACCATGTTTCCCTTACCGCTTATGCTCATGCTGTCCTGTATTTGCCATGCTCTTTAGGGAAATCAGGGAGGCAGTGTTGAGGGGAGACAGAACAAGTTTCATTGTAAGTACACTGGGGATGAGTTCCTTTTGGGAAATCCATGTGGAGCTGCAGAGAGGGCATCCTCATATAAGACTCTGGAGCTCTGAAGAATTAGAAGGGCCCAAGCTACAGATTTGGGGCTCATCAACACTGAGGAAACTATCAGAGCCACACAGTTGGGGAGCTCACCTAGGAAAGAGTCCAAGTTAGAATTATAAGGAATTGGCATGTATGGGCAGGAATATGTGTTTCATTCACAGCAGTACCCCCTAGCACAGAGCCTGGGACAGAGTATAGGTGCTCAGTAACTGTTGAACGGATGGATGGATGGATGGATGGATGGACGGATGAATGGATGGATGGATGGACAAATGGATGGATGAGTAGGTGGGTGGATGGAAGAATGGATGGAGGATGGATGAACTGATGGATGGATGGATGGATGGATAGGTGAGTGGATGGATAGGTGAGTGGATGGAAGAATGGAAGGATGGATGAATGGAAAAATTGATGGATGGGTAGGTGGGTGGATAGAAGAATGGATGGAGGATGGATAGATGGATTGATGGATGGATGGATGGAGAGGTGGGTGGGTGGAAGGATGGATGGGTGGATAGTGGATAGATGGCTGAGTGGGTGGGTGGATGGATGGAAGGATGGATGGATGGATGGATGGCTGAATGGCTGGATGGGTGGACGGACGTACAGACGGACAGACAGTTGGCTGAATGGATGGATG
>CAUYQG010149301.1:0-27030 GCA_963574415.1 Tarsius wallacei
GGTTCGAGACCCGCCTGGGCAAGCGAGACCTCATCTCTACAATAAATCAAAAAATTAGCCAGGCATGGTAGCACGCGCCTGTAGTTCCAGCTACTTGGAAGGCTGAGGCGGAAGGATCGCCGGAGCCCAGCAGGTCGAGGCTGCGGTGGCTGGGAGCGGCCACTGCACTCCAGTCTGGGCGACCAAGTGAGACTCCAACTCAAAAAAAAAAACAAAAAACAAAAAAAAAATGACCAGTGTCAATGCTACTAGAGTTTAGGTCCTTTAAGGGACTGTTTTGTTCATTTTCAATTCTTTACATCACCAATCTAGTGTCTTATATATATTTGGCACTTACCTATCAAAATAAATGGGCAGGTAAATCTCATATTTTGCATTTCCTTGGTTTTCCATTGAACAATTCATTTAAAATCTGTTGATCTGGCTGCCTGACTCACAATTCCATGGACTGAGATGATATTAACTTTCTGAAACAAACATAAGTCAATGAACATGCTCTCTGTCCTCCTGTCTATTTGGGAGAGCAGAGTAGAGGGTTTCTTTGCACTGGTTTACTTCTTCAGTTACTAGGTACAGAACCTTGGCAAAATGCCTATCATTAAAATACCAGCTGGTCCTCTGTCCAGCAAAGGACATAATGCTTAACACATAGTATTTAGCATTCAAAATTTTCCTAACATTTGAGTTGAGCACTTGTTAAATGCTTCTGAATTTCTGGGTTCCTAGTCATTATAAAAACACTTCTGCTTATACATGTAAGTAGATGAATTTTTCTGAATTATCATCCTGGTATTTTTCAGGAAACTCACTTCACCAACTTGGTCCCTGACCTAACACTATAAAGAATCAATAAAAGCAAAATCATAAAATTAAGAGGAAATTCATAGATAAGTATAAAAGAAATAAAGCTAGATCCCTTGAGTATCATTGACCTATAGAGGGGAACCAAGATGGTGGGCCTGTAGGGTTGAAAAAAGGTAATAATAGGCAATTACAGAAAAGAAAGCAAAACCAGAGATAACCAGTCAATTATTCTTATATCCCTTTAAAATTATTACAAATGGTCTCTTTATCATCAGTCACCAGGAATTCTTGTTTCTGAAGAATGTGTACTTAATTCCTTCATGATAGAAACATCTGAAGGAATCAGTGTTTTGTGCAAGCATCTTCTTGCTATATCCACAGGCTTTGCCTGGAGTAAGTTTTCTTCTGTTATAAGGGGCTTCTTGAAGAAGAAAAAAAGATGTATAAATTTTTGAGATCAAGTTTGTGAGTTCAGTGTTCCACAAGGAGATATTGTATTCTCATTATTTTCTACCTTAAAAATTCCTTAAAAAGAATCATGTTTGTTTGTTTTTTCCATTACAACAGCTTGTATCCTTACCAGAAAGGTGAAAAGGAGAAAGGTTTAAATTACTTTTTTTTCTGTGTCAAAATGCCAGATCTTAAATTTAGATGTTTTTTAAAAAGTTATGTAATTATATTGTTCTAGGACAATAAATAACTTTGAAAATTGAATATCTTTCTCAAATCACATAGCCAACAATTCATAGAAACAACATTGTCTTTGTTTCCTGTGTTTACTGAATTTATTATGTTAAAATAACTAATTTTATGTAAATTACCTTTGCCTAATCCTGTAGCAAAATCTGGAGTAATTATACAACTACTTTAAATAATTTATATTTTAAAAAGTTCAAATGTCTGACTCATCCCCCAAATATCACTTACTTCATATAAATTTATGAAACACATTAAAAATAAGCAAATTACAAGGCTCTAGATTTGGAAGAAAGTCACTAAATAAAACTAAAATAGAATCACACATCTATTTTCCTCTCATGCTCGTTTGTTTTTGATAAATGCAAATGTTACACAAGATTCACAGGAAACTGAATTTTTTGAAATAAATACTGTAAAAATTCAGGGGTTTTCAAATATGTGTTATTCGAGATGTATGTCCTCAATTTAAAGAAAGTAATCCTCTCTTTCCTCTGGCATTTCATGAAACTTAATGCACAAATATATGTGCATCCCAAAGTGTCAAAAATTATTTTTATATGTTTGAAGATTTAATCCATGCTTCTCTTAAAAATTTAGAACTTGTTTGCTTCTAAGGCTGAGTACATTTTTGAATAACTCTGTGTTAGTTACAAATAACAATCTTTTCAAACCCTAGCAACCAAGCACAGCTTTAGCAAAGGCTTTTAAAGAGTTTCTTTCACTGCCTTTGCCCCTCCTCCTTCCACGCAGGTCCCAACCATCACAATGTTTTTTAAAATAAGGAGAAAGGAAGAAGGAAGGAAGGAAGGAAGGAAGGAAGGAAGGAAGGAAGGAAGGAAAGAAGGAATTTTTAAAAATCAGGCAGTGCAGTGTATTATGGTTTAAATGTATATGAAAGCCAACATACCCTTTCTCACCTGCTTAACATGCAAGTTTTGGGATGTAATCCTTCAGCAAACAACAGGTTTATTGATTATAAAGACTCCAGTAGAGCTTTCCTGCCAGTGTGTGCCTTTTTTTGTGAAGAAAAAAAAAAAAGGATTTGGAAATAAGCCACCTTTATTTTAAGTTCTCCAGTCAATATGTTGCCACAGCAACCAAAGTTCTTGCTTTCCAGGAAAAGACAGATGTCTTTGCTTCAATCAAGATGCAAAGCTCAGAGAAGGAAAAAAGGAAAAAGCAGTGAAAATTCATCATTTCATTATGTAAAAATGTGAATTGCCCTGAACTGGCTTTGAGCCATAGTTCTTATCCACAGTATCCATCAACATGTATTCAAGTCCCTCAATATTGTAATGCTCCACTTCCATTAATTAAATAATTACACCAAATGTTGTCTCATGATAACATTCAGTTGAGCTCATTCATTGTCAAAACAGTCATTATTCAACTTAAAGTAGTTCATATTATTATGCAGTTTATTGACAAAGATGATGTTTAACTCTATTTAATAGGAGTGGTTGTATCAAGGGAGGGAAATATGGAACCCACAAAAGGACTATAGAGAAAGACTACCAGAAAGCTTCCTTTCTTTTTAGCTAAACATTGTTATACTATATGTGCTTATTCCTTCACCTTTGAATCTTCACTAAAATGAAAGCAATTTTTAAATATTTAAACTTACAAAAACAACAAGGGTGAAAGAAGAGACAACAGTAGACAAGAGATTATAACAAATTTTTGAATACAAAAACACAAATTGAATAGTAAGTAAATTAACAGAATAGGGGAAGTATCTATTAAGATATTTGGAAAAGATACTTAAAAACAATCAGCAAATCTAGACAGAATTACAGATAGACTCAGGTGTAATGGCCACAAAAAGCAGATGCCAAGACATAAAATAAAGAAATTGGTTTAAAAAAATTTTTCGATAAAAGTCAGAGACTTTAGTCCCTTTTTACCTATTGGAGGGAGGGTGGGAAGAAAATTTATCCCTGAGATTTAGATAGCAGACAGATAAATTGAAGAGGAAGGAATGGCCTGGGTGTTAAGGTAAAAAAATTAATGAAAAGCTTAGCATATTAAAAAGTATACTCTGCAATGCTCTTCCTCAACCTGTTGCCAGAACTCTCACTAAAAAAGATTCAAACTCCAAGGTACAAAGTAAAACAATTTTTCTCTGAAGAAATGAAAACAATAATACATACACACTTGCAAATCATGAAAAAAAATAGCTTGCCACCAAATCACCCCTAGGGGAATCCCACAAGTTAACAAATGATTCTCACATGCACAGAGTTTCTGATTCATATTAACTTGTTGCATACTTCATTACACATCGTCAAAAATTACCATATATTTGATGAAAAGCCCAAAGATTAAAGAAAAGGACAGAAAAATAGGAACTCAGACAAAACAAAGAAATTGTTGGGCAGTCTTTCAATTCAAATACTCATCTTCCAGAAACATTCCCATAGACACACACAGAAATAATGTTTAGCCAATTATCTGGGCAACTCTTGATCCAGACAAGTTGAGACTAAAATTAATCATCACAAACACAAAATTCAAGAAACAAAATCCAGCCCAGGAAAGGAAGAAAGAACATCCCTGGTAATTGAGAAGAAGCAGGTCTTTCAAGAAAAGGATTCTTACTAGAGAGATGTATTGATGGTGGTGGTAAGAAGATTTGCAGTAAAACAACAAAAACAGCAATGATATCTTAGATCATGCTGAATATACGTTTATAGAATCTTTATTCATAGTCACTCAGACTGAACACAAGTAAGATTTTCTCCAATGAGTGAAAGTATAAACAAGCTGTGGTATAGCCATACAATGGAATATTATTCAATGATGTAAATAAATGCACTATCAAGCCACAAAGAAATATGGAAGAAACTTAAATGCATATATCTAAGTAAACAAAGCCAATCTAAAAGACTAACTACCATGTGACTCCAACTATATGACATTCTGGATAAGGCAATACTACAGAAACAGTACATAAATCAATGTGTTGGCATATGTTCCAGTGAATTAGAAGGAGAAGGTGAATAAATAGGTGAAGTATGAGAGACTTTTAAGCAGTAAAAATAATTTTGCATGATATTTTAATTGTGCATTTGTCAAAAAAATATAGACTGTATATCAAAAGAAACAAACTATGGTCTCTAGTTAATGTGTAGCATTGGGTCATCAACTGTCATAACGTAATGTGCTGGTGCAAGATATTATCAATAGGGCAAACAGTATGTAGGAGAGAAGAGATACATGAGAGCTCTCTGTACTATCTGCTCAATTTTTCTGTATGCCTAAAACCATTCTAAAATCTGTTAATGAAAAAATGCAAACACTAAAATAAATGAAAAAATTAATTCATGGAAAGCCATGCCAATAAAATATAAGGCAAAGAAATGAAGTGTTATTTATTTTAAAAATTCATGATTGCACACTACTTAAGTCAAGAGTAAACTATTTATTCATTATTTATGAAACATGTATTCTGTTCTAGGCACTCTTCAATGGCTTAGGATATAATTAGTGAACAAAACAAATCAAATAGTCTACCCTCAAGGGGATTACAGTCTAATGATATTACATAATAATAGTATTTTTTGAAAATGTAAATTTAAATACTGATACTTATTTTGGCCCCAAACCATCACATAATTATGATGATGGATAGGAGAACAGGAAGCCAAGACGGAAAGAAGCAATTAAGTTCTTATTTTTCATCTCAATAAATCAATTGAAAATATATAAAATTAATCATCAAATATCAGTTTAGATTTATAATGTAAAAATGTGTAAGAAATACCAGAAAAACCTGTAGCATGTGATTGCTTCTGTAGAGAAAGAAAAAGACATGGGTGGGTTGTGAGAAGCAAAGTAAATGACTGCTAGTCCTCATTATAAGACTATTGACATAATTTGATTTTTAAACTATATACATGTGTGATTTGCATATGTTTACATGAGTTAAAAGAAAATATAATTTCAAGATCTATGGTGTGTAATGTGGGATGCAGCGTTCAACAACCATAATGCTGTCTCCAATGCTGTATTCAGAAGGTGTCAACATACTGCTGTGTAACTGTATATGCCTTAGAGATTTTAGTTATTGCAAAATGAATAAATAAATAAGGTTTGTGTTTCCAAAATTCAGAAACACAGCCTTCTTTCATATAAAGTATAAAAGTATTGCACATTTTCTTCCTTCCTTCACTTTGTCATTACAGTTTTTTAATCATCATGTAGCACATAGCAAAATTAGTAAGTGTGAGCACGTTTTACCCAACAATAAAGTGGTACTTCTTTGCCTGGTTTGAGATCAGGTACCTTTATTGATATTGTGCTCGTCCCCTCCCCTACCCCAGCAGTATCCACTACTGCCAGTCCCTTTATTATAGTATTATGGTAAATGTTCAGAGTCTGCTTATGAGTGAGAACATGTGGTACTCAATTCTTTGTTTCTGTGATAGATCACTGAGTATTATAGACTCTAAATCCATCCAAGTTGCTGCAAAGGAAAATATGTCTAATCAGAAAAACAACCAAGAGATTTATATGAAATATATGTTTGGTTTTTACTCATGGTTTCCGGCACAGAGCTCCTAAAACCTTCAGAGTTTCACGAGTTATGGTAGTGAGAGGAGCATTTTTTGTTATATAATAGGTGTATTTAAACTATATCTCAGTTTATGCTAATGAAATGACTCTTGAAGAATGGGGGTTGGTTGCCGGAGGAAACGGACATGTGATTACAGGGCTGGAACCTACAGTTGCATATACCAAACTCTGCGAAGGGGGAAAAGGCTGTGAATTGAGTCAGTCTCCAATGGTCACTGATTTGGCCAATAATGTCTCTGTAGTAAACCTACTTGAAAACCCAAAACAACAGATAAGAGAGAGCTTCTGGGTTTGTGACCACATCCATGTGCTGGGAGGTGACAAACCCTGACTTCATGGGGGCAGGAGCACTTGTGCTAGGGATCTTTTTGGACTTTGCCCTGTGTACATCTTCACCTCATCTTGCTGTTTATTTGTACCCTTTCTGATATCTTTTATAATAAACCAGTAATAGTAAGTAAAGTGTTTCCATGAGTTCTGTGAGCCATTATAGCATCAAACCTGAGGAAGGAACTGTGGGAACTCCCAATTTATAGACAAGCCAGACAAAAGTATGAGTAACCTGGGGACCTGCTATTTGGAATTGGCATCTGACATGGGGGGGCAGTCTTGTAGGACTAAAACCTTAACCCGTGGAGTCTTTGCTAACTCTGAATAGTAAGGGTCAAGCCATTGCTTGATGTGGAAAATTCACATATTTTGTATCAGAAGTTTTGTGAGTGTAGAGAAACAAGATGTTTTTCTTCCATTTAAGATCCAATATTAAGTAATAAGCAAATGTCTAATAAATGTGTACAAATAGAGGCTTGAAAAATAGAAATCTAGATCTAGCCCAGATAAAAAATATATAGAATTATTTTGTCAGTATTATTCAAAATATTTTCTATAGAAAATAAGACCTGAAGGATATTGATAGGTGTTACATTAATGTGCACATATGCATACACAACATACACATACACACACACACATATTCATATAAGCTTTAAGCTAAATATGTCTGAGAGACATTGCAATGAGCACTAATGAATACTCTAGAGATGATTTCAGTGTTTCATTTTCTAAAACTAGTTGATCATGAAGCTCCTCCTTTTTGACTAAAAAGTGTTGAAGATTAAATTTTCTGAAGAACATAATTTGTGAAAAAACAGATTAGATGATTGATAATACTTTCAATAAAGAAAGTAGAGAATAAAAGAGCAACATATTTAAGATTTAATTTTGCTAACTGCTTTTTTTTAAACTGTAAACTATATGGACACAGCCTTCAAGTGAATTTTTATCTAGAGGAATCTAGAGTGTTCTGATACTGATAATAGCCCAAAATCTCCTGTCTACTTATGTAGAATGAGTAAATTGTCTCCTCTAAAATCAGCCTCTGTTGGATGCTCCTATCATAGGAACAAGAGAGCTCTCCTTAATTCACAGTAGTTTACAATTGCTTTTATTTCTCAAATATAGCAACATTTTTACCTGTATTCTAAAATTTAGAGGAGAAGATTTAGGACAGTGGCAATGATAAATAATAATTTCATTGTACTGATTATCAAACAGCCCTCAGTAAGACACCATGTATCCAGTATGTTATATCAAAAAACATGTACAATTTTACTACAAAGAATTTAGAAACCAAAGAAAAAATAATATCAATGTAGATTACAATGTGATTTTTTTCCCTCTAAATTTACAATGTACATATTATGACATGATGGTGATTAAATTTGCTTTACTGTCTTTCTCTGTAAGAGATATGACAGGAAATCTCTTGGACTTATTGCTTTATAAGGTATCAGTAGAGAACACTGGAATTTTGCTACTGATACTGGAATCATAGAAATGAATTCATGTGTATCAATTATTTCATAGAAGAGTAAATCACTGAGAAAAACCCACTTTGGGAGGCTGAGTTTGCAGCCACATTTTTTTAAGATAATAAGATATACAGTGATATCTTTACTTTGTGATGATTAAAAGTAGGAATCACATAAACCCAAATGCCTTAAGAGGCCAGACAGTTAACATAAATGATTAAAGCCAGAGCAGGAATCAAGGTCATAATCAGTAGTAAAAACTGTGGTGATCAGGGGAGTGATAATCTCACCTAAGGGATTCAAATTATCTAAAGAGAACAAGAACAGCAACATAGTACAGTCCAAACCAGAAATATCTTGACCATTAGGCCATTATTTGCAATCATTGTTTTTTGTTTTGTTTTGTTTTGTTTTGTTTTAAGCTAACTGACACATGTACATGGCTATGTAAAGAACAAGAGATAGCAGCCCTGGCCCTGAGAGGCAGCAGACTGTGCATCTGAATGCATTCATCTGAACTGCATTCATCTGAAAAGTGGCATATGTGTGCACAGAAACAGCTGTGAGTCTCATCCCAGAAGCTAGAGCTTAGGGTATACCCAGTAACACTTCCAGGCCTTTTGATGCATACATGAAGACCTGGGTCATCCAAAGGTTATGGTAGCAGGGGATAGGTGTTGGTTGTTGAGCTGTGTAGTATCAGTCTTTTACACTGACATTCTCTACTGACAATAATGATGATGATGATGATGGTGCTTATAATGGGTTAATCATACAGAGTACTCGCTCTGCTTGGATGTGAAAACAGGCATGTACTAGTGTGAATAGAGAAAATAATCCAAGGTTTTTGAAAAATTTTTAGAAAATATCAGTCAGAAATGCAGGTATTTAAGAGATTTGTGGAGTATAAATAATATATGACTGCATTTTATACCTAAAATTGATGAAAAAATTTATCATGGTTGCAGGTGGCAGAGGAAATTAGGGAAGTTTAATATTTGTTAGGTAGGTTGAAAAAGAAGCCTTGGAGAGAACTTAATACTTCTACTCAGATTTTGCCACACCAAGACTTTTCCTCTGAAGTTCTACTAGATGAGAGTAAGAACACAGTTTGTGTTCTTTCTCTTTATTTTTTCCTTCTTTTTTTACTTCCAAGCTATGGAAGTAATTATACTTGTACATTTATTCACTTGTTATGGGGCTAGGGTGGCAAATAGTTTCTCAAGCCTTATCCAATAAAGATCAAATTATCTAAGTCTAGGAAATCATCTCTCCAGGGGTTTGGGAATATAAAAGTTTTAGAAATCTAAAGATATTAGAAATCTAGAGGTATTATAAATCTAAGGTAAAAATCTCCTGTGGCCATTAGAACTATTAACACACAAGTTTTGTTTCTCTTGTATCCAGTAGCTTTAATTATATATATTAGTTACAATATTAACACTTAGTAACTCTTATTTTAGCGAGAAAAATAAAACTAGGAAATAATTTGATACAGCTCAGGCAGCCTAGATTTTGTTCTGAGGCCTCACCATGGTCATTTATCTAGATCTCAAAATCTAAATGTTTAAAACTAAATATAAGCTCACAATAAGATTTACATAATGCTTTGGAGCAGCCCAACAGTCACTCCTTATGGCTTTACTTTACACACAAATTAAGCAGTAACAAAAGTAATACAAAAGCAATAGTTTTATGAGCTTAAAATAACATCTAGCAAAAACAGTCTAAATCTGTCTAACTAACAGACCTAGGCAATAAAACAAGTTTTAAATTAAAGTTTGAAGTTGTTTCTATTTTACTTTATCAACAATTTAAAAATTATCTTTATTTAACAAAGGTTATTAAAGTCAAATAAACTTGAAAAGCATTATTTACTTAATTTATGAATGCTCTATTATTTGTGAGCTAATTTGGTACTGTAGACAGTATACAAAGACACATGCATAAATAAAAATACAAACAGCCACACACAAGAAGTCTGCAGTCTTGATTTTGAAACTCTAGCCAAGAGACTGGCAAAACTCATCAGTCAAAAAATGAAATATAATAAATCGGCTGAATTCAATTATGCCCCTGTAAATCCAATAAACAAAGCAGGTCAAAATCGACTTGTCCCATGTGGCTTATGCCCTCACCAAGCTCAAGAGGAAACAAGGTAGCAATCCATATCTAAAAGCATAGAAAGAGAGAATCCAATCCCCTTTAAGAAGAAATCTGCTTGTGCTAGAGGAAGACCAAAAATGAATGGCAAAGCAACACAAAATCACAGAAATTCATCATGAGATCTTGCAAGGAGACCAAATTTATTGAGAGAGTTAGCTTTTAATTTATTCTGTTTCTCTAACTGGAGTAATGAGCTCAGGGCAGAGCCTATCAAGGAACAGGGACAACACAGTACTTGCACCTTTTAGGGACGTACAATCCAAATATGTAAAAACAGGCACAGTTGGAAAATAGAACATACTTTGCTACAAAGACATTTGTTTAAGTGTTTAAATCACATCCTTTCTTATTCAAACATGCAAAAAATTGAGTAGCACTTGATAGTAATAACCACTTATTGTAAACAACTGCTGTCAGTCACCTCTAAAATTGTAGCTTTTGCCCAGTAACGACATACCAAAGTGAAGTTCTCTCTCTGTCTTTCTAACTTTTCTTTTTAAAATCTAAGCCCATTTTTATTATTTAATTATTTGTTTAACCATGGCATACATGTGAATATTTGTTCCATAAGTATACTGCATAAAGAGAGGCCCCACTCCCTCCAGGAGAAGCATAGAATCCAATTCATGCTTTTGTATCCTTTATCTTCCCCCCTTCCCTCCTTTAGCAGTGAGCAGTGTTTGTTGTCCTTGTGCCCATGTGTGCCCACTGTTTAGTGCTTACTTATGAGTGAGAACATGAAGTATTCAGTAGCTCTGTGTTAATTTACTTACAGTGATAGTCTCCAGCTACCTACATGTTGCTGCGAAGGAGATGATTTCGTTCTTCTTTATGGATGCATAATATTCCACCATGTATATATACCACATTTTTTTTATCTGGTCCACTATCATTGGGCATCTGGATTGGTTCCATGTTTTTACTATTGAAATCATGCTGCAATAAACATATGAGTGCAGGGGTCTTTTTGGTAGAGAGATTTGTGATTCTTTGGATATATTCCTAGGCATGGGAGTATGGTAGCTCTATTTTTAGTTATTTGAAAAATCTCCAAAAAGCTTTCCACAAAAGTTGAACTAGCTTATATTTCCACCAACAGTGTACAAGCATTTCCCTTTCTCAGCAGACTCCCTAACGTCTGTAGTTTTTTGGCTTTTTATTAATAGCATCCTGACTGGTGTGAGATGGTATCCTATTGCAGTTTTGATTTGCATTTCCCTGATTGTTAGTGATGCCGCGCATCTTTTCATGTGTCTTTTGGCTGTTTGTAGGTCCTTTGAGAAGTATCTGTTCATGTCATTTGCCCACTTTTTAATATGGTTATTTGGATTTTCCTATCAATTCATTTGATTTCCTTATAGATTCTGGATGTTAGACCTTTGTTTCATGCATAGTTTGCAATTTTGTTCCCATTATTTGAATTGTCTCTTTACTCTCTTGATGGTTTCTTTCTTTGTGCAGAAGCTTTTTAGCTTGATAAG
The DNA here is from genome assembly GCA_963574415.1 of Tarsius wallacei. NCBI lineage: Eukaryota > Metazoa > Chordata > Mammalia > Primates > Tarsiidae > Tarsius > Tarsius wallacei. The sequence goes on from CAUYQG010149301.1 coordinate 11,537, forward strand.
GTCCCAACTGTTAATTTTCCTTTTTGTTGCATTTGCTTTTGAGGACTTGACCATGAATTCACTGTCTAGGATGATGTCCAGGAGATTATTCCCTAGGATTTCTTCAAAGGTTCTTATAGGCTGAGGTTTTGCATTTAAGTCTTTGATCTATTTTGAGTGAATTTTTATATATGGTGATAGGCAGGGGTCCAATTCCATTCTTCTATACATGATTAGCCAGTTTTCTCAGCACCATGGTGAGTAGTGTGTCCTTCCCCAATGTTTGTTTTTGCCAGCACTTTCAAAAATGAGTTGAAGGTCTGTGATTTTAACTCTGGGTTCTCTATGCTGTTTCATTGTCATATGTGTCTATTTTTGTAACAGTACCATGCTGCTTTGGTAACCATAGCCTTGTAAGAAAGTTCGAGTTCTGGGAATGTGATGCTACCAACTTAGTTTTTTTTGTGGGAATTGCTTTAGATATTCAGGCTAATTTTTCACTTCCATCAAAATGTAAGTATTGCTTTTTTTTTTTCTAGTTTTGTGGAAAATATTGCTGGTTGTTTGATAAGGATTGCATTAAAACTGCAGCTAGCTTTGCATGGTATGAACATAGTAATGATATTGACTCTTCCAATCAATGAGTATGTGGTGGTCTTTAATTTGTTTATGTCATCTTTGAGTTCTTTGTGTTTTGTAGTTCTCATTGTAAAAAATCTTTATTTCTTTAGTCAGATTAATACCAAGATATTTTATTTATTTATTTTTTCATGGCTATTGTGAATGGGATTGTTTTGTTATTTCTCAGCCAGCTTGTTGGTGTATAGAAATACAACTAATTTTTGTGTATTAATTTTGTATCCTGAGATTTTACTTAAGTTTTTATCTGTTCTAGGAGATTTCTGGCAGAATCCCAAGAGTTTCTAGGTATAGAATCATATTGTCTGCTAGAAGGGATAATTTAGCTTCCTCTTTTCCTGTTTGGATACTTCTAATTTCTCCTGCCGGATTGCTCTGGCTAGGACCTCCAGTGCGATGTTAAATAGAAGTGGCAAGAGTGGACAACCTTGTCTTTTTCCAGTTATTAGGTGAAAAGCTTCCACCTTCTGCCCATTAATTATGATGTTGGCTGCAGGTGTGTTATTAATAGCTCTTTAGAGGAATGTGTCTTCAATGCCTAAGTGTTTGAGCATTTTTATCAAGAAGAGATGTCGGATTTTATCAGATGCTTTTTTTGGAGTCTAATCATGTAGTTCTTGGTTTTACATATGTTTATGTGGTAGATTACATTGATTGATTTGAGTATATGGAACTAGCCTTTCATACCGGGAATGAAGCTCACCTGGTCATGATGAATGATCTTTGTAATGTGCTGTTGGATGTTTGAGGAGAATTTTTGCATCTAAGTTCATCAGAGTAAGTGGCCTGTAGTTTTTCTTCTTTGTTGGGTCTTTGCCATTTTGAAGTATCAGGATGATATTGGCTTCACAGAACAACTAGAGAGGAGTCCTCCTTTCTTGATTCTTCAAATACTTACAATAGGGTTGGTATTACCTGTTCTTTGTACATCTGATAGAATTCAGCTGAAAAACCATCAGACCTAAAGTTTTTTGTGGCAGGGAGGTTTCTTGTTACTGAGTTAATTTCTTGGCTTGTTATTGTCTGTTTAGGGTTTTAATTTTTCCAGTTTTAATCTTGGGAGGTTGTGTGTGTCTATGAATTTACCAATTTCCTCAAGATTTTCTGGGTTACATGCATACAGATGTTCATAATAATATGATAATCATTTGTATTTCTTCAGAGTCAGTTGTGATGTCACCTTTTTAATTTCTGAATGTATTTACTCTAATTCTCTCTCTCTCTCTCTCTCTCTCTCTCTCTCTCTCTCTCTCTCCTCTCTCTCATTAATCTGACTGGGGGGGTCTGTTAGTCTTTTATCCAGTTATTCTGTGTTAATTCACTTGTAATGATAGTCTCCAGCTACCTCCAAGTTGCTGCAAAAGATATGATTTCATTCTTCTTTATGAACTAGCTTTTTGATTCATTGATCCTTTGTATTTCTTTGGTTTCTGTTTTATTTAACTTTGATTTTACTTTGATAATTTCTATCCTTTTATTAGTTTTAGAGTCGAATTTTTTTTTCCAGCTCTCTTAGGGACAACATTAGACTGCTTTCTTGAGATCTCTCTCTTTTCTTGATGTAAGTATGAAATGCTATAATTTTTTTCTCACAGCACCACTTTCATGGTACCCCAGATATTTTGGTATATTGTGTATTTATTTTTGTTTCTAGGAATCATTCTATTTCTGTGTTGATTTCTGTGTTAACCCAAAAGTCATTCAGGAGCCAGTTGTTTAATTTCCATTTATTTGTATGTTGTGGGGGTTCCTGTTGGTGATTATATTTATTCATTTATTTTTTTTATTTTTATTTTTTTGAAGATGTGGGGTACAATTCTGGATTAGGTATACAAATGTTCATTATGCAGGTACCCTTGTTGATGAAGATGATCATTATTTTTATTCTGCTGTGGTCTGAGAGAATGCTTGAAATTTGTTCATGCTTGATATATGGCCAGGTATGTGGTTGTTCTTGGAGTATGATCCATGTGCTAATATGAAGAATATATAATCTGTGATAGTTGCATGAAAGGTTCTATAGATGTTTATTAGACTATTTGGTCAAGTGTTGAGTTTATGTCCCAAATTTTTTTGTTAGTTTTTGCCTCAGTGGTCTGTTTAAAGCCGTTAGCAGGGTATTGAAGTCTCCAGCTCTTATTATATGATTGTGTGTGTCCTCTCTTTGACTAATTATCAACTGTTTTGTAAATCTGAGTGCATCTATGCTGGGCGTGTATACATTCAAGATGAATATTTCCTGCTAATGAATTAAGCCTTTTATTATTATATAGTGCCTCTCATTGTCCTTTTTAACTTTTAGTGGTTTAAAGTTTGTTTTATCTGATATGAGAATAGCTACTCCTGCTGTGTTGTTTGTTTTCCATTTGCACAAAAGATCTTCTGCAACCCTTTACCTTGAGTATATGAGTGTCATTTGCAGAGATATGGGTTTGCTGAAGGCAGCAGAAAGATGATTTATGTTTATGTGTCCAATTTGCCACTCTGTGTCTTTTCAGTGGTGTGCTCAGTCCATTAATTTTTAAGCTAATTATTGATATGTGGGGATTTATTCCTGTCTAATTGCTAAGAAGTTGCTTTGTGTTGTAGGCTTTGTGGTTGATTTGTATTGTCTGTAACTCTGTGTTTACCTATGTTTATGTAATGGGTAAAACTATTCTTTCATTTCTTTGTTTAGAACTTCCTTGAGTGTCTCCTAAAGGGCTGGTCTGAAGATGGTATATTCTCTTAGGAATTGCATGTCTAGGAAGTGTTGCTTGGCATCAATGAAGCTTAATTTGTTGGGTAAGAAATTCTTGGCTGGAATTCTTTTTTTCTTTAAGAATGTTAAAAATGGGTCCCCAGTCCCCTATGACTTGTAAGGTTTCTACTGAGAGGTCTGCTGCAAACCCGATAATGTTCCTCTGTGAAGTGGTCTGTCCCTTTTTTTTAGCTGCCTTTAGGAATTTTTCTTTCATGCTCATCTTGGCAAGTTAGACCATTGTGTGCCTTGGAAATGGTCTTCTTATTTAATACCTCAAGGAGATTATGAATTTCTTGTTGTCTGCACACCTGCCTCTCTGGTGAAATAAAGGAAGTTTTCTTAGATGATATCTTTGAAAGCTTGTTCCTGGGTGTTCTCGGTTTCCCCTTCTCTCTCAGGATTGCCAATCAACCATAGATTTAATCTTTTTACACAATCCTAAACATCACTTTGACTTTACTCATTTTTCCTAATTCTTTTCTCCTTATTTTTGTCACACTAAGTTAATTCAATAATCGAACTTCATGCTCTGAGATTCTTTCCTCTACTTTTAAGAATTTCTATTGTACTTTGAATTACAGGAGATAATTCTTCATTTCCAGAAGTTCAAATTGGTTCTTTCTTAGAATGGCCAGGTCGGTTTTCACTTCCTGTGCTGTTTTCATGGCCTGATTGATTGGGGTATCTTATTTCTCCTAGTTTTCATTAAGTTTCTTTGCCATCCATAATCTGAATTGTATGTCTATCAACAGGGACAGGCCATTCTAAATAGTTTTCATTACTTGTGATCTGAGAAGACCCTTTGTAAATCTTGAATCATGTTGACTTTGGAGATTGCTGTTTTTGGTTTTGTTTTGTTTTGTTTTGTTTTGGGGTGGTTGCTGATTCTTCCTCATCTGTGAAAGCAGTCTCTTATCTTTATTTTTTTCTTTGTTTTGTTAGTTAAAGTTGCTGTCACTGGGGTGACATTTTGTGTTGTTCCCTTACTTGACATCTCTCCTCAGGCCCACCTGAAGGGGCAGAGGCAGCAGGGAGGATAGTGACCTGGGGAGAAACTGAATGGCACTGCCTCACCAGCACAGTCTGGCAAGGTAGGGCAAGTCCTTTCCTCCAAGTCAAGCACTTCCCACTGGCACAAGCACCAGGAGCTCTGACTGGCCAGTAGCTCTAGCATCTTCCTCTCAGGCACTCACATTGAAAGAGAAGCTAGCTAGAGAACAGCTAGGTAGACAGACTAGGGCAGGTCCCCGGTAACAAAGTAGCAAACTTTCTGCAGACCTCTTGGACTGGTACACTAACATCAGAAGCTCCCTACAAGCCCTGCAGGCTAGGGCAAGAAAAAGCTCACTGCCGAGATTGGAAAACAAAGCAGTCAGCTCACTGCTAAATGCCGATCAATCAGCTCACTATTAGGCCCCTATCTCCAGCCAATTGGTTCTTAGTACTGACCAATCAGCACAGTTAGTGGCCAACCAATCAGCTCACAGTTAATCAGGTTGGTCTTAGGTCTACATAACCAGCGATTTCCCTCCAGATCAGCAAACCCCTCAGGTCTCCTCTTGCTGTGGGAGGTTTTCTGTCCTCTCAATAAATCCTGCTTTCTCACCTTCCTGCTGTCTGTGTCCCTCATTCCTCCTGGACACAAAATAAGAACTCAGACATGAAGAGCTGCAGAAGATTATGGTAGCAGAAGAGCCATGCACTCCAAAGGCTGGCTTGCCAGCAGAAGGGGAGACTCCCAAGCTGAGGCACCTCTCAGTGCTGACTTGCTAGCCCACTGAATCAGCAACACTTTCAGGGCTTGGCTTCCCAGCCCATTAAAGTCAACACTCCTGGGGCTAGGCTTACCAACCCATTGAGATGACACTCTTTGGGGCTCAACTTGTCAATCAATTGAGCTGACACTCTTGGGGCTCAGGCTGACCTGATAAAAATCTGTATCAACATCACATCTGCAGGGTTGGTGGGTGGCCAGAAGGAACCCTGTAGCTCAAGTGCTCCTCCACTGCTCTGCCTGCAGCTGGAAGAAGCCCTGTTGTTCAGGAACTGAAACATACACTGGTAATGTGGGGAGGCAGCTTTGTTTCTCCCGTGTATTGAGGATTCTGATTTGCTAGGAGTCATCAAGGTACTCCACCTTTTAGTTCCTGCTCTGTTCCATGAGAGGGGCAAGAAAATTATGGTATCTTTCTGAGGGCAAGCCATGCCCACAACTCTGAAACTGGGGCCAGGACAAGTGACAGTGCCACTGGACAAATTTCCCCTAAGTGGGTATATTGCCTTGATTTGGAGCTGGAGAGGGAGGGAAGAGCACCCATGAGGAGAGGACCACCTCTGCAGGGACTCTTCATGGAGGGGGGTGGGGGTGCTAGTGGTTACCAGAGCCAGGACTCACCAGGAATTGGAGATTCTGGGCCCCATGTGGATCCAAACAGTGTACTTGTCCTGATTATAGGCAGCTTTCTGCATCAAACCAATGTAGGAGGAGGGACTGAGTTGACTCTCCCAGGCTAGAACCACAGCGGTTTGTGGGAGGTCAGCAAAATTTCTACCATTCAGTCACCTCTTCCTTCACCAAGGGTACTTTACTGATCCCATGCCAGGGCGGATCTTGGAGGTGGTTGGGTCCTGGAGCTGACCATTGTCTATGTCCCCAGGTGTCTGTGAGCCAAACCTCAGCTTATGTGTCCAGGCAGGTCTCCAAAGAGGCAGCTTTGATCCCGTTTTAGACTCTCTTGCTGGAAGCAGCAGTTGTCTGGATGTCTTCAGTTGGCCATCTTGGACCTCCCCACTCAAGTTACCTTACAATATAAAGTAATCTCTGAAGCCCCCCCCCAAACTAAAATTATCAGGTAACAATACAAAAGGAGAGCAAATCTGAGAAAAATCTGTTTACTTAGAACTCTTGGGATTCCCTAAGAAAAAACGGAAGTTCCTCCCCAAAAGAGGATTATATGGCACTTTTGTGTTTTTCTTAAAGAATTCCAGGCTGTTAGAAATTTTTTGGTCCCCTCATGTGGCATTGATGGAGGTAAGAGGAAGGAGGGACTAACAGAAGAAAATAGAGAAACAGAAAAAGGGAGTGCATATGGTTAACAGGGGCTTAAGAAAAGGGGAATTCAGTAGACTGAGTAATTTTGACAGAAACAGAACAGACTTTAAAACTATATATCTACACACATATATATACATATATATATATATACATGTACATATATATGTTTTAATTTAGTTGACTTTTGACTATAGGGCTTATTCTTAAGAAACTATTTTAATTATCTTACCAGATTTAGTCAGGACAAACAGCTGATATTTCTGACTTTTGAACTTTTTAACCTAAGGTGCCCTCCCAAGTGAAACTAATAAGTCTTAACCAAGGTTATGACTTAACAAAGAATGGCAAGAGGCATTTCCAAAGAGATGAATGGGTACTTCAAAGAATCAAGTCACACAAACATCAAACCAAGAAGAACTAGTTCCCTGACTGGGAATTGAACCCCTGGTCACAGCAATGAAAGCACAGAACTTTTTAACTAATGAACTACAGTAAAATAATGACAAGCTTCATTATTTTTCTAGGAGGGGATCTAAAGCAGGCAGTTTGAGCTTGACTAGTTAGAGGCTGTTCCCTTAGAACTAATGTTCTCTATAACCAAGCTCCCTTTATGGAGAAATCCTTTTGTGCGCGCTTACCATGTGTCCTCACAAAATATTATGGACCAGCCGAGTCTGACTGGACTGGAAAGCTCTTTCTCCCTCCATTGCCCAAACCCAATTCCAATGGGGAATATCCAAATGGAGGAAACCTAGGAGGCTAAAGAGATCCCCTTTAAACCCAGGGCTGACAAAGATGTTCCCTCTGGGGTCCTGATTGAGGAAACAAGGAGACAAACTGAGAAAGGATTAGGAAGAAGTAAAGCTAAGGGGTGAAGAAAAATAAAGTCTCTGGAATCTTCACCCTAAAAGTAGGAGCTCTTAGATCAACATACAGGAACTTACACAGATTCCTCCCAGTGCAGTCAGAGAGATAACTGTGCTACAGAGCTCAGTGCATTGACTTCCAATGACACTGGGGGAGCCCAGGGTTCTCTGCATATCCCACCATCATCACCAGTCATGTCAACTGAAAAATGAAGAGTCCCATATTGGAAAGGAGAGCTTTATTTCTTATAAAGTATTGCAGCCTACTAGGTAGCCATTCTGACATGCTGGAAAGTGTAGACAGAAGCCAGAATTGGGCTCTTTGAAGAAAGAGTAAAAGGAACAGGTATTTATGTTGAGCAGTGTGGCCAATATACATATTTAATAAGTTATAAGAAGAATCATAACTATAAATAATTATTTAGAAAGAAATACATACATGTTCAGTTGAGCTCCATGCTTTTTCATGGGTCATCTGTTCAAAAATGGTGGCTTTAGCATAATCTGAGGGTGGAGTTTTCAGCCCTCTAACATCAAAGGTGAAGCAGAGGACACAATCGCCCTTACTGTGCATCTGCCATAGGTTGGCCAGACTACTCTATGGTTGGTAGTCTCTTATCATGGAAGGATGCATTGTGAAACCGCTGAGCTGTAATTTCAAAATTGTAAAAAAGTCTGGTCAAGGCCTCAGATGATTGGCTAAATGTCATAAATAAATTAGTTGTCATTTATTATTTTCTAAAGCTGTTTTCTGCTTACTCCTATGGAAATATTTCTGGTTAAAGGTTAGTAAGGAAGAGGCTTTACTGAGGCTTGTCCAACCTTCCATCCTTTCATGGCTAGGCACTCTGTTTTTAAGGTTTCTTTGGGATCCCCTTGACCAAGAGGTGATTTATTCTGTTGATTGGGGAGGACTTAGGATTTCATTTTTAATGTTCAAATCCAACATTAGAATTAATACTTTTAGATTTTCCAGTTATTCAAGCGTGTTTTCTTATCTGTTGTTCACAAGTTGCATTTTTTCAAAAGATAGTCTGAGATGAGGACATATACATAACTGTGGAATACAGCAGTAGGCCAAGGTGCATCAAAAATTGTATCTAGGCCTGTGAACTTCAAATTCTCAACAACTGGGTTAAACAAGACAATACTTACCTTAACATAGCTGATATAGGTTCGGTGTTTGTCCCCTCCAAATCTCATGTTGAAATGTGATCCTCATATTGGAGGTAATGCCTAACAAGAGGTGCCAGGGTCATGGGAGTGGATCCCTCATGAATGGCTTGGTACCATTCTTGTGTTAATGAGTACTTGCTCTATTAGTTCACATGAGAGCTGGTTATTTAAAAGAAACTGGCACCTCCCCCGCCTCTTGCTTCTGTTCTTGCCATGTGACATGCCATCTCCCCTTGCCTTACACCATGATTAAAAGCTTCCTGAGGCCTCACCAGAAGCTAAATAGATGCCAAAACCATGCAGAACTGTGAGCCAAATAATCCTCTTTTCTTTATAAATGACCCAGCCTCAGGTATCCCTTTATAGCAATGCAAAATGGATGAATACAATAGCAGGACATATTTCTGGTAAATATTTTTTGAATGACTGATTTCCTCACATTAAAAAGCATGTTTTTTCAATTTGATTATTTAGTCTTCATAATCAATTATATATAATAAGTTGGAAACTTCATCACAATACACATCACATATATAGGTTTAAAGTTCACAACACAGATCACATGCTTTTTAAATGTTGAAATTTATCTATATTTTCATGGAAATAATTACAATTTGGCCAAATTCTATTACATATGGTACACTTAAATAGTTATGCAAAATTAGCCCCCTGTTTTATATTACATTTGTATTACTTATTATACAAAATATGTTTACAGAGATCATACTTCATTATGACTATAGAAAAACTATGCCTACTATGTTTTCTGCTGAGACCTAGTAATTCTAGAAGAATTTCAGAGTCCCCTTGGGAATTCCTCATAGTGACATGACATTCCAAATTGCCAGAATTCACATTTGAATATGTATAATTTTGTTTTTAAAAAATATGTTGAAATTGATGTAGCCAAGCAATTCTCCCTTTGGCTACTAATCTGAAGAGTCTTGGGAGATTAAGCATTTCTATTCTAGGGCTGCAACTATAACCCTTTGAAAATAAACATAAAGAAATAAAATAAATTCAAGTTGCCTTTAAAACTATTACATTGAAAGTAAATATTACCAATCAACGTTTGTATACCTAACCCTGAATTGTACCCCACATCTTTATAATTAAAAAAAAAAAGTAAATGTTACCTACATAGAAAACCTTCAGTAAAACAACTAAATGCCTATTTGACACCTGTAACATGTTAATAGGCATATTATTATTCTTATCAATTAAGGACTGAAACTTCCTGAAGTTATAACTTGATTTGTCTTCTTTAAGCAGAGTTGAATGAAAACCTGTTCTGTTTATAAAAATAGCCTTGAGTAAGACTATTCAAGAAATTCCTTTTCATGAAACTGGCCAGATTATTGTTATTGAGATATAATCTATGGATCTCAGTCTTTAAAAAAAATAATTCTGAATGAAAAATGAATGTGAATGATTACCAATCTCCGCACAGAGTTTGAACTGATTAGAAGACTATTTATTTATCTGGGTCTTATTTAAATTTGAGTAACTTTTCAGCCTTCTGTTTCCCATGAAGCATCTTAAGTCTTTTACTTGAAATCTCTTTTCTTGAAATTCGTCATCTGGGAAAATGGAGTAAACATAATTTACCTTATTCCTCCCAAAATGTGCAACTAAAAACCCTAGCACTGTTATATAAAATCAATATAGGAAGACTGAAAAATTGAAAAAGAAGGCAGAACAGCTAGGAATGATAAGATGGTGCACTCCTTGAATTTTATTTTTTCACCATATGTATCCGAGACTTGGAGCTGAAGAAGCTGGCAATCTAACAGACACAGGTCAAAAAGGAAAAAAAAAAAAGAACAAAAGCATAAAAATCCAGAAGGAGCATCCTAGAAGACACGTTGAACAATAACTCCTCTACTCAAGCAAAACATCACAAGAAGAATGGTGGCCTAATTCCCAGCCACATCAGCAAAGTCAGATAAAGGAACCTAGACATCTACTCCATCCGAAAGTAATGAGGTTTTGCCCCTCTATCTACTAGGATGGAGGCTGAAAAGGCCTCATGGAGACTCAGGACCCTTACCACCTCCTAGAGCAACTGAGGCCACCTCTTCCATTATGTCAGTAGAGGAATGTGAGAATGGCAAAAGGGCACTCCTACTCATCCCAGCCAGCAAGATATGAATGGAGGCCTCACGAGGAGCCAGAATTCTCATGCGTGCCCAGCATTAGTAAGAAATCCTCTTCCCTATGTGTTATCAGGCTGAATAGGGAACGTAAATTTCTGCTCTTATGCAACAGTGAAGAGACAGCACTGATTCACCCTCTCCTGCTGTCAAAGAAGTCAGCTTAAACAAAGATTTAAATAAGATTCAGAGTTTCATACATAATACCAGAAATGTTTAAGTTTCATTCAAAAGACACTTCAAGAACAGAAGTTCTCAAACTGATTTTTCAAAAATCACAGAGGACAACATTGAGAAGATAGAGATATATTAGCATATATTGACAAACACTTGATAGCAGGCATTATAACATTAATGAGCAATTGTGAACATGCTTGAACCAATTTTAAAAATAAAAGTCTCAGAAAGAAATAGAAGATACAAGCAAGACCAGATGAAATTTAAAAACAGAAAAATAAAACAGCTGATATCATTAAAAAGAAATTTTAAAAATGGATGGGCTCAACAACAAAATGGAGAGGGAAAATGAAAGAATTAGTGAACTTGAAGATAGAAAATAGATATTAGCAAATTGGAACAACAGCAAGAAAACAGATTCAAATTATAAAATGAACAGAGTTGGAGAGAGTTATGGGACAATAACAAAAGATCTAAGACCTATGTCATTAGCATTCCAGAAGAAGAGGAAAAGGAGAGAGGGGATTAAAAGGTACTCAATATGTCAGAGATATTTTCAAATTTGGCAAAAGAAATAAATCCATATGTATACAAGAAGCTGAGTGAACTATAATAGAATAAACCTAAGAAGACCAGAGCAAAACAGATCATATTTAAACTTTTGAAAATAAAGACAAAGAAAGTCTTAAAAGCAGTGAGAGAGAAACTACATGTTATCTCTAGGGAGAAAATAATTTGAGTAACAGTGGATTTCTTATCAGAGACCGCAGAGGCCAAAGGAAAATGAAACCGTTTCCAAGAACTGAAAGAAATCAACTGTCAACCCAGAATTCTACAGCCATCAAAATATTTTTCAGAACTGGAGGGAAAATCAAGATGTTCTCAGATGAAGAGAAGCTAAGTGAAATTGTTACCATCAGACCCGCTCTGCGTATCAGATCCTAATAAACCAACTCACGTGTTCTCTCTCTAGCATGCCACTGTCCTCCCCACCCCACTCAGGAAAAAGTTTTCATTCTTCTTAGTGAGAAAGCACACAAACTTTAAATACTTTATGTACCACTATAGAATTAGTTGCATATATTTATGTTTAAATTAACTAATAGCATATTTTAAATGTAGGATTTGTCACTCTGTTCATCTTTTCAGCATATTCATGAAATATAGTGTTAAATAACCTTTCCTGATATTGTTATAGATGATAAACCAGGTCAGTTAAATTCTTGAACTGTAACAAGTTGCATCTTTTAAATGTAATTAATTTTATTTATAGCTTTTTTGTTTTTACATCTCAAAAAACATTAAACAATTGCATTTTTTCATGTTCTTACTTGCAAACAGATACTTTAAACATAATTTTTTTTTAATTATCAAATTAAGGCCAGGCGCAGTGGTTCACGCCTGTAATTCCAACACCTTGGAAGAATGAGGCAAGAGGATTGCTTGAGTCCTGGATTTAGAGATCAGCCTAGGTAACATAGCAAGACCTTGCTTCTACAAAAAATCAAAAAACAAGCCAAGCACGGTAGTGTGAGCCTATAGTTCTAGCTACTTTGGGAGGCTGAGGTGGAAGGATTGCCTGAGCCCAGGAAGTCAAGGCTGCAGTGAGTCATGATCATGCCACTGTATTCCAGCCTGGGTGACAGAGTGAGACCCCAACTCAAAAGAAAAAAAAAATTATCAAGTTAGGTACATCCAAAATGCAACAGTTATACATATGACAACTAATTCACAAAGCGTAATTTAATGGAACGTATTCTAAGAACTTAGGAATAAGTAGTCAGGAAAAATCTTACCAAATTTAGCAATCAACTATTTACATATCCAGAATCACACCTATCTAAGCTACCAACCAGATGTTGCAAAGTTTTTGTTAAATCTCCACTGGACAAAAGAGAGCAATGACATAAATCTATCCAGTCTTGACAATTTTAATCCTGAATACTGGGCTATTTCCTCAGTCTGTGAATAGTAATCATCTCAGTTTGTTAATCACATTAAGTATCAAGGTTTTACACAATTATGCACATTGAAAACCTAAGTAGTCATTAATTTAAAAACAAGTCATCATTAAATATCCATGCTCATTCCACAGTTCACCAACCCTTACTGCAAACACAAATATGCAACCTGTATAACATAGTGACAGGTCATTATATACATACACACACCCACCCCCCATATATATAAAACCATATGTATATAGTTTTAGGAGTGTGTGTGTGTGTTTGTGTGTGTGTGTATGTGTGTGTGTACACATAGGTAGTATCAGGTACAAATGGCAATTAATAGTTCCCACAAAAAATCGATTTCATTTGAGGGCTTGGAGCCTATGCCTTGGGATGGCTTTAGACTTCAAAACTGAAAAAATAATGCTAAAATTTCACTTCCTTAAGACAAAATGTGATTGCATATTCAGTTTAAGCTTCTCAGTCAAAAATAGTTATAAGGTAAGCATTAAAAAAATTAGCCAACTTGAGTGCATTTTTTTGTTTTTAATTTGGCCAAGCTATTTAGCTAAAATTATTCCTAACTAGACTAGAAAATTTGTGGTGACTCTCAATGAACTTGGTTACCTTATCATCCATGTTCACATTTCAAACTGCATCAACAGAGCCTGTACTTCAGGGGTCAGCTGCTTGGCAGCCTTAGCTGCCTCTGTAATAGCCTTGCAATGTCCTTTCTCTTCTTATTCAAGTGTGACTGGAGGCTTTCTAAAAAGAGGGGAGAATTGTGAAAGAGCAAGGAAAGATGAAGATCCGCGCCATGAAAAACGTGCCTCCTGTAGAATTAAAAGGCCGTTATCTTTCTGGTTCACAGATATAGTAAGAATATGGGCTGGCACCAAGTGAAGCCATATATCTTCACTCAAACAATGTCCTCTACAAATATGGTCCTGCCATCTGGCGTGACACATTTAGAGACAATTTTGGAAAACTTTCATTCTCAAAGAATTACTGAGCTTTTTCTCTTCCTTTGTAGAGGAGGAAGTAGAAAAATTGGGAGGTACAACCTTACAACCTGCACCAAAATCTAAGCTTTCAGAAGAGCTACACTCACAGTTGGAAGATTTCAAATCATTTGTGCTATCAATGTTACACACTGAAGTACTGGAAGAGTCAGATTTGTTTTGATTTAAGGTCGTATGAACAGAGGTAATGCTTTCCCCAGCTGTCTGTGGTTTATCCTGCTCACCAGGAAGTATCTGCACTTCTTGTCCTGAAACTCACTGATGGCCCCTTCAAGGCCTTTTAAGGGACTCTGATTTTCAGAAGGAACCTCACCAACTGAGCAAGTACAGGTGCAACAAGGCTGGGGTGGCGTGCCATCTTGCCACTCTGCATTTTCTCAAGTCCTTCTTAAGAAAAGGGTCATTTTCCTCATGCCCTGTGCCTCTGGTCTTAAATGAATCCAGGGCAGAAGGTAACCTGAGCTAGGATTCTGACACACATGGGTGAGATGAACTTTTGAAACGTACATTTTTGGAAGTATAGGCTTCACTTTGCTGCTTTTGTGCTTTTTCTTTGGCAATTTTTTTACACTTCTGGGAGCTTTCGCATGATCCATGTTCTTACTCTGGAACACTTTTTAGTGCTTAACTGAGCTTTTGATATATTTACCTAAGCAGAAACTCATTACTTTGCTTCTGCTGTGAGCAATATTTGAAACTGTAATTACACCGTTTCTTTTCTGGCCTTCGTTCTGGTTTTTCTCATGCACTTTATGTCCAATTTTCAGTTTTTTGTTCACAGTAAGTTACACTTTTATTTTTCGTTTATCTTCATATTTAGAAGAGTCACTTGCACTACTGTTTTCTAATTTCCTTTTTTTCAGCAACGGCTCTGTTTTTACGCTTATCACACAAGACTTACCTAGCTCATAATTTAATAGCATTTATTATTGAAATGGGTTCTTCCCTGGATATTTTTCGTTTGGGTCGCTTAATTTTCCGAGGAGGGGTCTGAAGTATTGATTGGGTCGATGTAGTCCTGATAAACAAAGAGAGAGGATAAGGTGCTCAGAGAGAAGTGGTGGGTTGGAAGTCCACAGGCTTTCAGCCGAGTTCGGCTGCAATGGCGGGACAAGAGAAGGGTCGTGAGAACAGCACCATTCACTTCTTTCAGCTTGACTTCTGTCCCTTCTTGGAATGTATTACTTTGAAGCTGCATGACTTCGGGTTATTCCTTACATTCCCTCTTGGGAAATACTGTCACAGGGATATGGGCCCACACTGCCTCTCCAGAATGGCTGCATATTTTTCCCATCAAAAGTTGGGCCAAGCTGGGCTCGGTGGCTCAGCCTGTAATCCCGCGCCTTTGGAGGCTGAGGTGAGTGGATTGCCTGAGGCCGTGGGTTCGAGACCCGCCTGGGCAACTTGGCGAGCCCTCATCTCCACAATAAATCAAAAACGAGCTGGGCGTGGTAGCGCGCGCCTGTAGCTCCAGCTACTTGGAAGGCTGAAGCGGAAGGATCGCCGGAGCCCAGCAGGTCGAGGCTGCGGTGGCCGGGAGCGGCCACTGCACTCCAGTCTGGGCGACAGAGTGAGGGACCCCAGAGAAAACCATCCCTCCTCCCCATCCCCTACCCACCCACCCCACCCCACCCCTCCCCTCCCCCTCCCCCTACCCCCAGGGCAGAAAGCCAGCGCGAGCGTGACCCGCACCTCGAGCCCGGGATCGATGGCGACGCCGCGAATCCCCGCCCGC
>CAUYQG010149303.1:0-34377 GCA_963574415.1 Tarsius wallacei
CTAGAACAAACTAATTTTTCCAATCCTATAACAATTCTCAGAAGTCTTTGAAAGTAGCATAGCCCAGGCTCGGTGGCTCAACCTGTAATCCCAGCACTTTGGGAAGCCGAGGCGAGTGAATTGCCTGAGCCCACGGGTTCGCGACCAGCCCGGGCAACTTGGCGAGACCTCGTCTCTACAATAAAATTTTTTAAAAATTAGCCAGACATGGTATAGCACATGCCTGTAGCTTCGGCTACTTGTAAAGCTGAGGCAGAAGGATCGCCGGAGCCCGGCAAGTCGATGCTGGGGTGGCCATGAGTGTGACTCTGCATTCCAGCCAGTGCAACAGAGTGAGACTCCAACTCAAAAAAAAAAAAAAGTAGCATCACAAAATTGTTCTCTACTGACTAATTACAGAATTACATACTAATGTTTTCAAAGTACATACTCAGAAATTTACAATTGTCTTTGGAAAATTGGATGAGTAAATAAGCCTTAAGAAAACCAAATGCAAGAATGTACTCACAGCAAAAAATGATTATTATTAATCACATTGGATTTCATATCAAGGTACCTTGTAATCCTGTGATTAGCTGACCAATTTATTCAACTAATAAACATTTATTCTTCACTTATTATGGGCTAGGTACTAAAATAGTCACCAGGAATACATTCATAAAATAAAATGGTCCCTTGAAAAGAAGACATCCAATTGGAGACACGCATGTAAGCAAATTAAAATATAAAATGACAAGATAATCAACTGGATTATGTTTGAAGCACATATGTATTACATAAAAGTAAACTAATTAATTTTCTCTCATGGAATCAGTAAAGGATCATAAAGACACAGCAGTATGGGAACAAACTGAAGGCTAGTATGTTTCTTAAGACACTAGTAGTTTGCATGTTGTTTACATGATATTAATATAGTAAAAAATGTTAAAACTTAAATCATAGACTTTTAGATAGGCCACACTCTTGTATAAGAGTTCTAAAAAGAGTATAGTCAAAAACCACATGAAAAATCAAACATAATTATATAAAGCAAAGTTTTGCATTATTTTCATTCCTATTATTCCGAGTCACTATCATTCCAAGGTGTGAAGGCCCATCATGATATCATGCACTGGGAGAGTCAACACAAGAAAGTCTTATGAAGAGTGTTATTCCACATGCACTTTGTGACTAATTCTGTTTGTGGAGAGAACTGAGTTGTGGTCATGGGTCACATTCAGCCAGCCAAAAGAATGTTTCCAGAGTGTAATTGTTCTGGGCATCAAGGCACTTTACAGCATGTTCCCACTGCCTTTTGATACTTTATGGCCAAGAGACTGCTGAGAAAATATTATTCACCAGAATTAGATTGGACGAGTCAACCTCCTCCTGGTTATTACATCTCCATGTCAACACAAGCTGTGTCTGCAACCGAACTTAACAGATGTTTCTAATTTCTCTACCTTCTGAACTACAAGTTGTATTTTTTTTTTTCTGGCTTTGAAATATTTTAAACAAAGGTCTTTCTGTGATGTCCCAGAAAACTTACAAAATTAAAAATCCTGGCTAATATCAGAGTAAGAGTCCCAGCTCTCCTGTGCTGCCACAAAGATGGAATTTCCACCTTGCTACTCACTACCTGTGACACCCTTTCAACAGGGTTTTTAACTGTAGGAATCTCATTCACTCTCTGGAGGTTCCCGTCTGGCTAAATATAGAAAAACATCACTAAATTCTGAAGCAAACTACACATTCTCTGGTATTACCTAAAATAAACACTACTTCAAATTAAATATTAATATCTATTTTAAAAATCATTAATTCACATACCTTTCAAACCAACCATTGCCTATCTAGAACACTATCCTAAGACTTTGTGCATATTCACAAGGAAGTTTATACAAGGATATCATTGCAGCTTAGTTTGTTAAAACCGGGAACTTGGAAACAACTTAAGTTTTTATTAATAGGGAACTGTTGGAATATTTTTTGAAATATCCACACAAGGAAAAATATGCAACCCTTAAAATGATTATGTAGTTCTATATTTATAATGGCATCAAAAAATCCCCATGATAATTGTTAGATAAAAAATAAGGTAAATAACTAGGTCTAATGTGTTTATGTATATAAAAAATGCACATAAACAGGCCAGGTTTAGTGGCTCAGCCTGTAATCCCAGCACTCTGGGAGGCCAAGGCAAGTAGATTGCCTGAGCCTGTGAGTTTGAGACCAGCCTGGGCAACTTGGCAAGACTTCGTCTCTACAGTAAATCAAAAATTAACTGGCCATGGTAGCACGTGCCTGTAGTTCCAGCTACTTCGAAGCCTGAGGTGGAAGGATCGCTGGAGCCCAGCAGGTCGATGCTGGAGTGGCCGTGAGTGTGACACTGCACTCCAGCCCAGGAGATGGAGTGAGACTCCAGCTCAAAAAAAAAAAAATTCACATAAACATACATACACACATACATATTGTAAATTTTGTGTAGTTTTGAATTTTAATGTGTTGCCATTTTAATGTGTGCAAGTATTGTTTATTTAAAAATAAATATGTTTGGGTAAAATGAAAATAAAAAGTGAGACCTTGAGGAAACTACACACACTAAAATTAATGAAAAGAGGACAATGAAGAAGAAGGAAGAAAAGAGGCATGAAAATCTTTCCACAAAGTTTTCTATTCCCTACCTGCTAGAAGCCCTATGTAGTTACTTCCTTGGTAGCATCTGCTCAAACCCCATCCTCTCAAGTGCATCACAAGAGTAGAAAGCTCTAGGATATCGTGAACCTCCCAGCCTTTGTCTTCTCTTCTCTGCCCAATCCATTACTTTCTTTTTTTACTTAAACTGTTTAAGTCTGTATAACAGCTTGTCTCATGAAAGAAAGAACACCGGAATAGGTTAGACTTTCTTGCTATGGCAAGGTCCAATTGTGTCAGACAGTTTTGATCATCCCAATCCATTACTTTCTAACCTCAAAGCAATTCTCCCTTCTAGTATCCAGCCAAGACACTTTCCTTTGCTTTCATGTCCACTTTATTTTACCAATTACAAAAATCTTTTCCCCATTATGAGGTTTAGATTTCTAAAGCAAAAGCCAAGTTTTGTACTTCCACTCAGCCACATCCTTCCCTTGAGACAAAGAACCCAAAGTCAAATACTTATTTAAATAAAGGTGAAAATACAGCATGAAGTTTAAAAACCAGGTTACTATCTCAATTTATTATCACTCTCCTTTTCCATTATTTATCTCTTTCCATTATTTATCCCTTTTCAAACTCACTGCATCCCCACTTCACATGACCCTTTTCTGGGACTTATCATCTCACACTTGGATTACTACCACAGCCTCCTGAGTCTCCAATTCCACCTGGTTTCCATCATCCCTTTCCTCTATAAAACCATTTGCCATGCCTATGTATAATCTTCTGTTGGCTGTTGGACAAAAGCATAAGTTCTTCTGCCAACTTGAAAAATTTGCATGTAAATTGTCTCAACCTAACTTATTTTGACCTGATTCCCAATAGTCAATATCTTTTTCAAAAAGTTCAATCCTTTATTGTTCCCCTCATGCACACCTAACTCATTTCTGCTGCAGTACATTAGCTTAGTTTCTCTCACATTAAATAGTCTTAATCATTTTCTCTCTTACATAAATTTTATCCAACTGTTAGAACCTACTCTAGAGAACCCCTGCAACCCAATCTCTGTTTCTCCTAAGCACAGTAATTTCACCATAGAGCACGCATCACTCAATTTGGTATTTAACTGTGTATTCATTATGTGTTTTTTGAATTGCACCCTACTTATTTCACACACTGTATTCTTTTGCTCCCTCCTCTACCTGCAAGCACCTTGAAGGCAGGCAACATTTATTCTCTTATCTTCTCCACTGTGCCCAACACGGTGCCTGACATGTAACAAACACTTAATCAGAACTTGTGTAAGCGTATGACCATGTGAATTACTTGCCAGTGTGGCCCCTCTCAACCCCTGACAATTCCCCCCAGCCCCTACATTCACACACACTTCCAGCTACCTAAAGTCCCTTCTCAAATCAGAAAGCAGTGAATAATTCTGTAAACATTTACCTCCTTTTATTGCGCTTTGTTTAATTGCAGATACTGCATTTTTTATAAAATGAAGATATGTGGAGACCCTGCATCAGGCAAGACTATCAACCCCATTTTTCCAACAACATGTACTCACTTCTTGTCTCTGTGTCACATTTTGATAATTCTCACAGTATTTCAAACGTTTTCACTATTGTCATATCTATTATGGAGATCTGTGATCAGTGACCTTTGATGTTATTATTGTTATTTTGAGGCACCATGAACTACATCCACATAAGAAAGCAAACGTCATCAATAAATGTTGTGTGTGTTCTGACTACTCTACCAACTAGCCATTATCCCATTCCTTCTTATTCCCTGAGACACAACAATATTAAAATTAGGCCACTTAATAACCCAACAGTGGCCTCCAAGTGTTCAAATGAAAAAAAAAGTCACACGTCTCTCACTTTAAACCAAACACTAAGCTTAGTGAGAAAGGCACTTCAAAAGCTGAGATAGGTCAAAGTCTATGCCTCTTACACCAAACAGCCAGGTTGTGAATGTAAGGGGAAAGTTCTTGAAGGAAATTAAAAATGCTGCTCCAGCCAGGCTCGGTGGCTCAGCCTGTACTCCCAGCGCTTTGGGAGGCTGAGGTGAGTGGATTGTCTGAGCCCGCGGGTTCGAGACCCGCCTGGGCAACTTGGCAAGACCTCGTCTCTACAATAAAATCCAAAAAATTAGCCGGGTGCGGTAACACACGCCTGTAGTTCCAGCTACTTAGAAGGCTGAGGCGGAAGGATCACGGAGCCCAGCAGGTCGAGGCTGTGGTGGCCGGGAGCGTGCCACTGCACTCCAGTCTGGGTGACAGAGTGAGACTCCAACTCAAAAAAACAAAAAGTGCTGCTCCATTAAACACACGAATGTTAAGAAAGAAAAACAGCATTATTGCTGATATGGAGAACATTTGAGTGGTCTAGACAGAAGATCAAAACAGCCACAACATTCCCTTAAGCCAAAGTCTAATATATAACAAGACCCTAACTCTCTTCAGTTATACGAGAAAGATGAGAAAACTGCAGAAGAATTGAAAGCTAGCAGAGGTTGGCTCATGGGGCTTAAGAAAAGAAGCCATCTCAATAACGTAAAAGTGCAAGGTGAAGCAGCAAGTGCTGATGAGAAGCCACAGCAATTTATCCATAATATCATTGATAAAGGTGGCTAAACTAAACAACAGATTTTCAATGAAGACTGCTAACAGTCAAGTGAACAAAGAGAAAGGTTGTCTTTTATAGAGAAAGTTTCTATCCTAGTTCCTGCTCCAGTCTGCTATGCAAATGAGAGATGCAAACTTGTTTAGTTCTGATTGGTCAACACAGGTCACAGTCTACTGGATAGGTTCAGGAGGTTAAATGGGATTTTTCAGCAGTGTGAACAGAAACAGACAGCTATGAAAGTTCTAAAATTGCATGAGCGTGTGGGTTTTCTGGGAATACAGAGTTCTTGTGTGACCTCTAATCAGCAAATTTTGAATTTAGGCCCAGTTAACCACTCAGGATACATCTTGAAGGATTTGCTCTTTCAAGGTTCACAAGACAAAATAACTTGTGGAAGAAGTTTGTACTTCTACAGCTTGAGATGAAAAGTCAATTCCTGAAGTCAGTGCTAAAGAGAAGTCAATGTCTGACTTCAAATGACAGGCTGACTTTCTTATTAGAGGCCAATGCATATGGTAACTTTAAGTTGAAGCCAGTGCTCATTTATCATTTCAAAAACAATAATTTGGGAATCATGCTAAATCAATTCTGTCGTGCTCTCCAAATGGAACAGGAAGTCTGGATGACAGCATATCTGTTTACAGTATGGTTTACTGAATATTTTAATCCCATTGTTGAGAGCTGCTGTACAGAAAAAAAATGCCTTCAAATTGTTACTGATCACTGATAATGCACCTACTCACCGAAGAGCTCTCATGAATAGGTTAAAGGAGATTAATGCTGTTTTCATAACTGCTAATACAACATTCATTCTGCAGCCCATGGATCAAGAAATAACTCTTACTTTCAAGTATTAGTGTTTGAGGAATACAGTTCATAAGGCTATCTCTTTGGTTACTATACATTTGTAGTATATTTTGAAATCTGATAGTGTGACGCCTCCAGTTTTGTTCTTTTGCTCAAGATTGCTTTCACTGTTTGGAATCTTCTGTGGTTCCATAAAAATTTGGGGATTTTTTTTTCTACTTCTGTGAAGAACTTCATTGGTATTTTGATAAAGATTTCATGGAATCTGTAGACTTCTTTAGGTAGTGTGGCCATGTTAACAACATTAATTCTTCCAATCCATGAACATGGAATATCATTCTGTTTATTTACGCCCTCTTTCTTCAACAGTATTTTATAGTTTTCATTATAGTGGCCTTCCAATATCCTGATTAAATTTATTCCTAGGGGTTTTTTTAAGCTATTGTAAATGGAAGTGAGTTCTTTATTTCTTTTTTAGATTGTTTACTATTGGTGTATAAAAATATTAATATTTTTATGTTGATTTTGTATCCTTCAACTTTATGAAATTTGTTTATCAGTTCTAGTACATTTTTGGTGGGTTTCTAGAAGGTTTTCTATATATACGATTATGCAGTCTGCAGATGAGCACCATATAACTTCTCGCTTTCCAACTTGAATAATTTTTCTTTCTATTGACTAATTGCTCTATTAGGACTTCAGTATCATGTTGAATAGAAATGATGAGAGTAGGCATTCTTGTCTTGTTCTTGATCTTGGAAAAAAGCTTTCAGCTTTTCACCATTGAATATGAAGTTAGCTGTGGACTTGCCATACGTGGTCTTTATTGTATTGAGGTATGTTCCTTCTATATATAATTGATTGAGAGTTTTTTTTATCATAAACAGAAGATGATTATATGGTTTTTGTTCTTTATTCTTTGATATGGTATATCACATTTACCACTTTGCATATTGTAAACTATCTTTGCATCCCATTGATAAATCCCACTTGATCATGGTGAATGATCCTTTGGACATGCTGTTGAATTCAATTTGCTCATATCTTTTTGAGGAGTTTTGCATCTATGTTCATCAGAAATATTGGCCTATAGTTTTTTTGTTGTTATTGTTGTTGTGTTCTTGTTTGACTTTGATAACAGCGTAATACTGGCATCATAAATGAGTTTGAAAGTATTTCCGCCCCTTCAGTTTTTGAAATAGTTTGAATAGCTCTTCTTTAAATATGTGGTAGAATTCAACAGTGAAGCTATCGAAGAAAAGAAAAGCTATCAGATCCTGGGGCTTTTTCTTGATGGGTGACTTTTTCATTACTACTTCACTGTAATTACATTACTTGTTATTGGTCTCTTCAGGGGTTTTTTTTATGGTTAAATCTCAACAGGTTGTATGTGTCTAGGAATTTATCTATTTCTTCTGTGTTTTCCAACTTGTTAGCATATACTTATCATAGTACTCTCTAATGATCCTTTGTATTTCTGTGGTATCAGTTATAATCTCTTGTTTATCTCTGATTTTATTTACTTGGGTCTTCTCTATTTTTTTCTTAAGCTAGCTAAAGGTTCATCAATTTTGTTTATCTTTTCAAAACACCAACTTTTCATTTTTTTGATCTTTTGTTTTTGTTTTTTTAGTTCCAATTTTATTTATTTTTGCTCTGATCTTTATTATTTCTTTCCTTCTACTAATTTCAGGTTTGGTTTGTCTTTGGTTTCCTTGATCTTGAGTTGCATCATCAGGTTGTTCATCTGGTCTTTCTACTTTTTGGTATTAGTGCTAATTACTAAAAACTTCCCTTTTAGAGTTACTTATGCTGTATCTCATAGGTTTTGGTATGTTGTGTTTCCATTTTTATATGGCTCAAGAAAATTTGTAATTTCCTTTTTTAAATTTATTTATTGACCATTCATTGTTAGGAGTATGTAATTTAATGTTCATAAATTTATAGTTTCCAATATTCTTTCTGTTATTGATTTCTAATTTTATTTCATTGTGATCATAAAAAATACTCGGTATAATTTTTTTTTATTTGTTAAGACACACCATATGGTCTCTTCTAAAGAATGTTTCATGTACTGTTGAGAGAAATGTTATTCTGCAGTTGTTAGATATAATGTTCCATAAATGTCTGTTATTAGGTCCATTTGGTCTAGAGTGCAATCTTTAACTGATATTTCTTTGTTGATGTTCTGTCTGGATGATCTCTCCATTGATGAAGTGGGGTTTTAAAATTCCCTACTATTATTGTATTTCAATCAATCTCTTCCTTTATGTCTATTAATATTTATTTTATATATTTAGGTGCTTCAGTGTTAGGTGCATATATATATAGTTGTTATATCTTCTTGCTGCATTGAGTCCTTTACTGTTATATAACGATCTTCTTTTTTTTTTTTAACCATTCTTAACTAAAAGTCTATTTTATCTGATATAGATATAGCTCCTTCTGCTCTCTTTTGATTTCCATTTACATGGAATATATTTTTTCTTCCCTTCACTTTCATTCAGTGTTTGTCTTTATAGGTGAAATAATCTTGTAAACAACATGTATTTGGGTCTCATTTTTTAATCCATTTAGCAACTCTGTATTTTAATCAGAGATTTTAATTCATTTACATTCAAGTTAATTATTGAAAGGTTAGAGTTTACTGCTGCTATTTTTATATTTGTTTTCTGGTGGTTTTGTACATCTTTTTTCCTCTCTTTTACTGTCTTCCTTTATGGCTAAGTGATTTTCACTAGTAGTACATTTTGGTTCTGTGTTATTTATTTTTAGTGTATCTATTATAGGTCTTCAGTCTGTGATTACCAAAGATTTACAAAAATATTAAATTGATAATGACTTAACTGATGACAAAGAAGGCAATCTATTTTACTGTCAAAAAATTTTTTTTGAGTAGGAGTCTCACTTTGTAGCCCAGGTTGGAGTGCCATGGCACATGCACAGCTACCATACCCTGGACCTGCTGGGCTCAAGTGATCCTTCTGCCTCAGTCTTCCAAGTTGCTGGAACTGCAGGCACACACCACCACACTCAGCTAATCATTTTTATGTAATAAAAAAAAAACCTAACAAAAACAAATTCTCCACTTTAACATCATCCTTCACACATTTTGACTTATTGATTATTCAATTTATATATTTTTATAATGCCTATCTCTAATTATTGTAGAATTGTTAATTTTAATTTTGCTTTGCTTTTATTTTTTATACTTACAATAGAAGTAGTTTACTTAATTAAAGTATTAGAGTATTGAAAAACAAAAATTTTGCCTTTGCAATGGCTTTGTAAGGCCACTGGGCTATTAAAGGAAAAAATAGAGCATTATAAGTGTTTCAAGCCAGAGAACTTATGTCTTAAACAAATAAATCACTTTCCTTTTACCCATAATTTCTCTTCTAATTTTACCAGCAGCATTCCATCAACTCAGTACACTAAAACCACAATGATGAGAAAATATTGGTCACTTGTTTCCTTCTCACATTCTATGAGTTATTAGCCAATAGCACAACTGAATAATTAACTGCTTGTCTTAGTGCAAAACATTCTAGTTTCAGCCTCACTGCCAGATTTTTTTATTTTTTATTTATAATTTTTCTAGCAAGCATATCATTAACTTTACATCCTTTAGTTAACTGTCCAATGTAAACAGGAAATTATTCAACTTATCAGCTTTTCTCTTCTTCCAAGTAAGTCTAGTTTCTGCTTAGTGAGAAAATATTAATAGAAAGTGTTAAATATGAGTGAGAACAGTCTATAGTTTAAAATTAATAATCCAAATTCATATCCAGGTCAACAATTAAATGCTACGAGGCTGGTTAAGATGCATTTTTACTTCAAACATTTTTTAGAATACGTTCAGTTTTACTGACTAATATAAGGCATAGATCACATTAAGTATCAATTTCTAAGTAATTAAAAAAGGAAAACAGCAATTAAGTTCTTATATATAATCTTTTTAAAAAAATAGGTCTTCCTCAAGAGGATACTCTTTGAAACCAATTGAAAAAAATTATTTCATCTCCTTTAACATCAATTTCTAAACAGCACACTGAAGACTGTTCAGAAGACTCCACTGAGGCAGATATGCTGGAAACACTGCTCTCCTCAGATCTGCTTTTGTTGTCCTTGGCATTAGACCAATATCTAGGGTTACGTGTTATCATTGCCTGACTCAGGAATCGCTATCTCTGCTAGCGAGAAAAAGGATTTTTTACCAAAGAAGCTGTAAGGCCTGGCTAATATGAACTGTTAGGAACAAGTCAGTATGCCTGGAAATGGCTTATGAAGTACCTGAACCAAGTGGGGACCTGAATTTAAAAACTGGATTAGGGAGGATTTGTTGATATGGGGTACTCTCTGTGAATCAGGATTTAGTGCCCTGGCAAATGCCTTGGGATCAAGTTCTGATATGTTGCCGGGATAGCTCTTGGAAGCTTGGAAAAAATGATGGCCTTCAAATCAAAGAAACTGGAGATGCTAGAACTACCTTGCCAGAGTGCTGAGGGAAGGAAGCCAATGTTCCAGAGAAAGGAGCATGCTAGAACGAGTCTATTACATAAGACTTAAGAACTCACCACCCAACTATCCTTGGGAGGAGCTGGAGAACATTTTATTAACTATGGTGATAAGGAATGCACTGGAAAGAAATGTGCCACCATTACTGAAAAACTTTGTAAGGACTGCCCTCTGCAGGCTGAGGCTGAAATCAGGAGATGCTATTCTAGAGCTTGGCTCTGTGGAGTCAATGAGGAGGGAAGGATTCCAGAGTAGCAGAGGGAGAAGCACTTAATTGTCAGAAGCAAGGTGTGTGCCATAACTGTGATTGACAACAAGGTTTAAGTGGCATTAGGACATGCTGACCTGCAGAAAATTACACACATGCACCACACACACATACACATGCACACACACATGTAATTAAAGAGTTCAAGAATGAAAGACGGAAGGATGATATCAGTTGCCCCAATGGAACCAATGGAAAGCTGCAATCTCTCACCTACCTTCCATACCTGAGCCAGTTCTTAAACATGAATTTGTCAATTAAAACAGAATTAAATTAAAACAGAATTCATATCTTCATATGACCTCTGGTCAAGGCAAATCAAGATGAATCTAGAATGAATGGTAAAGAAGAAATGAAAAATATTCATTATAAACTCAGGACCATGACTATAGCTCATCTCACTAAACATATCCTGTAAATTTTCCTCAGAATTGTCATGAATGTCCAAAATATAGAAGAAGTCAGTATAAGAGCGTTTAATTTAGTGTGATAAACAAATGAGTTTGAGCAGAGAAAGGCATGGACTGTAGTGGACACAATCAATCCCCACCACTGCATAATATGTCCATGTAACAAACACACATGTGTACTCCCTGAATCTAAAATTAAATAAATAAACGATGTCTTGTCCAGATCCTAATTATTTTTTGTGCATCTGTATA
This sequence comes from Tarsius wallacei, assembly GCA_963574415.1. Lineage (NCBI taxonomy): Eukaryota > Metazoa > Chordata > Mammalia > Primates > Tarsiidae > Tarsius > Tarsius wallacei. The sequence goes on from CAUYQG010149303.1 coordinate 11,502, forward strand.
TGTGCATGGGGAGAGGGAGAGCGAAAGACGGAGAGAGAAAGAGAGATTTAACAGAATGACTCACACAATCTGATATATGGGTGGGTTCAGGATCTGCTCTCTGCAAGCTGGAGAACCAGGAAAGCTGATGTGTAATTCAGCCTCAGTCCAAAGTCCGAAGAACCAGGAGTAACAAAATCTGAGGGCAGAAGAAGACGGAAGTCCCTGCTAAAAAAAAAAAAACAAAAACAAAAAAAACCCCAGCAAATTCACACTTCTTCCACCTTTTTGTTTCATTTGAGCCCTCAATGCATTAGATGATGCCAATGATCATACTCAGTCTACTAATTCAAATGCTAACCTCTTCCAAAAACATCCTCACACACATACCCAGAAATAATGTTTTACTATCTTTCTAGGTATCTGTTGGCTCCGTCAAGCTTACACATAAAAGTAATCATCACAGTGTGTTTATACTCCAGATTCTGTATACTTTTTTCTTCTGCGGATAGGTTTAACTGATAAGTAATATCCTGATAAGATCTATAATTGTCACAATAATCGCCACACAAAATCAAAATATAGTATGTATCTATAATAATCCAGAAGTAAAATTTTGGTCATATGGTGGGTTGTGGAAAAAAGCTAAAGGACAAGAGCATATGCTACAATACTTGTCTTGTCAGGGAGAATATATAGATACTAATAAATTTAGTTAATCAATAGAAGCAAATAAGCATAAATAAGAGTTTTATCCTAAGGAAAATCACCATAAAAAGTAAAATGCACTGCTTTTTAGCAAGCATAAGAAGCCCTATCTTGCCTACGGAAAGCAAACATAAAGGAAGAAAATAAAGAAAAAGAAAGTACAATATATGAATAACATGAAATAAGATGGGAGAACTAGTTCCTAATATAACAATAATTTTAATGAATTTAAATAATTTAAACTCATCCATAAAAGACAAAATTCAGGTTGTATTGTAAAACAAGACTCCCTGCATGTCAACTATGAGACACTCTTAAAATGACATTGAAGTTTGAAAATAAAACAGAACCCAGAAAAGTGGTGACAATCTTAACACTGTATACAAAAAATAAGACTACAAATATCATAAAGAACAAAGAAGGATGTTCTAGCTTTGTAAAAGAATCAATAAATAAAAAATAAACATCCATTTAAAATGAGATATATATTTTACAAATATATCCCCAAATTACACTAAGCCCCAACAGACACAACTGCAGTAAGAAACAGATAAATCAATAGTTATGAAGAATGTAATACAACTTTCTCAGAAAGTGGTAGATCAAGCAGATAAAAATTAGCAGAAAGATTGAAAATCTGAGCAATACAACTATATATAAAATATATATAACTCTATACAAGAAAAACTAAGAAAGCATTTTTTTTCAAACACCTATAATTCTATGAAACCAGAGCAGGTGCTGAACTACAAAGGAAAACTCAATAGATTCCAAAGGATCAATATGACACAGATTATTTTACTATAATGCAAGAAAATTGCATTTTGGGAAATAATATAGTTTAAAAATAAATTCAGCTCAAGAAATTGGAGATGAAGTAACAGAAAATTCAAACCAAAAATAAAAGAATGTTAAAAGAATAAAACAAGGGTGCCTGATCGAGGCATATTTGTGTACCTAACCCTTAATGGTACCCCACAATATCACAATAAAATACTTCTTTGTGCTTGAAAAAAAAAAAGGATAAAAGAGAAACCAACAAAAAACAGAGAAGATTCTTTTTTTTTTTTTAAAGATGTGGGGTACAATTCAGTGTTAGCTATACAAAAGGTCATTGTGTAGGTAAAGTTTGGGACTTACTTGGCCCCACTTCACCTGGTTTGAGATCAGGTACCCTTATTGATGAGGTGTGCCCCACTTCCCTTCCCTGGCAGTATCCCACTACTGTCAATTCCTTTTTTAAAGTATTATGATAATTGTTCAGAGTCTGCTTATGAGTGAGAACATGTGGTGTTCAGTTCTTTGTTTCTGTGATAGCTGACTCGGTATTATAGACTCAAAATAGAGTATATATACTATAGAGAGAGTATATATACTATATATATACAGTATATATATAAAATATAGTCCATCCAAGTTGCTACAAAGTTCATAATTCAGAGAAGATTCTTTAAAAAATACTTTAAGTTATAAAAATGTTCAATACTAATAAGAATAAAAGGAATATGACACAAATAAGAGAAAGTGAACAGAGAAAGTGATTAGAAATATAATATATATATATATATATATTTTTTTTTTTTTTGAGTTGGAGTCTCACTCTGTCGCCACAGCCTCGGCCTGCTGGGCTCCAGTGATCCTTCCGCCTCAGCCTTCCAAGTAGCTGGAACTACAGGCGCGTGCTACCATGCCCGGCTAACTTTTTGATTTATTGTAGAGATGAGGTCTCGTCAAGTTGCCCAGGCGGATCTCGAACCCGCGGGCCCAGGCAATCCACTCACCTCAGCCTCCCCAAGTGAGGGATTACAGGCTGAGCCACCAAGCCAGGCGGAAATATAATATTTTTAAGAGAGTTTTTAGATCAGCTATATGCTAATAAATTTTAAGGCAGAGGATGTGCTTAAGTTCCTAAAGAGTATAAAATGACAATTTGCCACAAACAGAAACAGAGAACTTGAACAGAATACATACTAAAATATTTAAATGATAGTAAAAATAAACAAAGTCAATAAAATAATAGTATTTTTTCTTCCCTTCCAAAACTAACAACTTTCATTAACTTTTATAGATACATTTCCTTTCAGCATTGTCTAGGACCTTCAATACACTTTTAAATATGATCACCAATGGTGAAACCTTTGTCTTCTGACATATCTTGAAAGGTAATGCATCTAAACCTTATTAAGTATAATATTTGCCAAAGGTTTTTAAATATGTAACCATTATCAAGTCCAGGAAGTTTATTTCTTATAGGTTGCTAACAATTTTTAATCATAAGTGTGTTCTGAAATTTTTTTTTTTTTTTTTTTTTTTTTTTTTAGAGACAGAATCTACTTGCTCTGTCCCCTGGACTGGAAGTACAGTGACACAATCATTGCTCATTGCAGCCTTGAACTTCTGGATTCAAGTGATCCTCTCGCCTCAGTCTCCTGAGTAACTGTGACTATAGGCACATGCTACCATGCATGGCTAATTCTTTTTTATTTTTTGTAGAGACAAAGGTCTCACTTTGTTTTCTGGGTTGGTTCTAAACTCCTGGCCTCAAGGGATCCTCCTGCCTCAGCCTCCCAAATTGCTGAGATTCCAGGCATGAGTCAACACACCCGACCATGTTCTGAACCTTATCATATCCTTTTTTTCATATATAACTGAAAGTATATATAGTTTTCTCCTTAATCAAAGTGAATTATTGCTTTTTCTTATGCTATAGCATCCTCACATTCCTGAAATATATCCTATTTGATTATGATGTATTTTTATTCATACTATTTATTAATTTATTATCACCCTATTCAATATCATTCACTTATTGAAATATTAAATTTAACCATGTGACCATCCACCAAGAAAAATAGATAGTATTAACAGTCTCTTGGGGCTCAAAGAGATTTTAGAAACATTACTAAATACAAGATCAACTTCCTTCCATTACCATTTCTCCCAAGTCATGGGTGGCATTGGAATCTGGCAAGGGGAAGTAGAATTTAGGATTTAGTTTGAGTTGGTGGAATGAGTATAGTTGTAGTTCATAGTCACTCCTACATAGAGTAAAGTGATTGTTGGCCTTTTCACAATAAGAATGACTTCTGGGAATCCCACTATAGCCCACTGTTTTGACCCACCTGTCATTAAGGCACAAAGGCATAATAGATAGGCATACTGTCTTACATTCCAGCCCAAAATAGGAGCACAAGACCTTAAATGTACAGAGCCAGAAATTAGTCTGGGGAAAATGCTTCCAGTTATTACACACATAAAATTGCAACCAATGGGTCCAGCCTCACCAATACCCAGTCAAAACAGAAGTGATCTCCTGTCAGAAACATACCTGATAATGTAATTAATATGGTTTTTAAGATACTATACATTTCTTAAAATTTTGTGAAATCGTATTCATCAGAGTTTCTGGGTTTGTAGGACAAAACCCTGTCGTAGCTGTACCACTGTATTTTTGTATGCGATGTCACATGTTCTCTGAATTCCAATTGCCAATAGCAAATTATTTTTATTAAGCATGCAAGAGAATGAACTGAATTACCTTCCTAGTCTCTCTACACATACAATGTATTACAAAACTTTCAACACTTGAAGAGGTGATTAAAAGGTATGTAACAACTTCCGCTTTGAGCCCTGCCATGTAAAAAACTTGAAAATTCCAATAGAGGGACATCTTACAAAATACTTGACCAGAATTCCTCAAAATTGACAGGATCATCAAAAACAAAAGGAGTTTGAGAACAGAAAAAAGACTTTAGGTAAAAACTAAGAAAATGTGAATAAGCTATGAACTTAGTAATATTGTATCAGCATTTTTTAACAATAAGGCAAATGACAAATATACCCTGTCAATAATAGGGACACTGGATAAGGGAGTATATGGAAACTACTTGTTTTATCTTCGCAACTTTTCTGTAAATCTAAAACTGTTTTTAAAAGTGAAGTCGACTTGCTTTTAAAGTATGTAGCCAAAAAATGCAGGAAAACAAATATAGAGATATGTCAGGTAGTTAGTTTAAAATATCTTTTTTTCTGAATTTGTGATGATTTTGAAATTTTTCAATTTTTAAATATGTAATGTGCTGTAATTTTTTTCATTGCAAATAAATATTAACTCTTGTACTCAATTATACTTAAATCATTTATATTCTTTTTGCTTAAAAGGGTAGCCAAAATTGTATGAGCTTCTGAAACCACCTTGGCTTTAAGTCATGGTTAGTCCTTTGTAGTTTCTCTCTACCCATGGAACCCACCCCACCACTCTATAATATTTTTCCCTCTTGAAATTTTCTCTGTCAGGGTAAGTCTTGAATGATGGAGACAACTTATTCAAAAGCAATGGACTCAGTTTTGTAAAACGTGGATTTTCCTCCTACATCAAGTCTTATCCACTAATAGCACCAATTTTAAGAAATTATTTAACTTCTTCCTATGGGGACTCTCAGTTCTGCCACCTGTCAGCTCTATGGCATTGGCTAGTTATTTAATGCTTTAATGCCTTAATTTCTTCCTCTGTGAAATGGGACAACAACACTGTGCAAGGATAGGGTCATCTTACAGCTGGACTGGGGCAGTTCGATGTTTATCTCCAGAGATGCTTAGAAGTCTGCTACCGGCCCTTGGTCAAGATAAGAAGGAGATGTAGTAGCTAGTGATTTACAACGTGCTATTTAAAGTTCTAAACTCCCCTAGAGGCACTCCATATTATCTTGTTTACACTGTTTAGATGTATGAATTGATGGTTGGCATCTGGTTTAACCTATTACACATAGCTTTAGCTAAGTGACCAGCAAGGTATCCAAGGCCGGTCAGCAAACTTGTGTTTGGACTCTGTGGAACTTAGCTACCCCACACATATCTGAAACGATCACAATCTGAAGATAAAATGCATCCTGTACAATGGAGAATAGACCCTGAGTGAGGGGGCCAGGATTGGGAGGTTTCAGACTTCCTATAATTGTCTATACTTTATTTCTCCGGCTGGACCATATCTTTTGCAATTATTCAAGCCACATATGAGTGTACCCTGTGGAGTCCTGAGAGTCCCTTCATTTTTCAATATTGTATAGCACCAACCTCAGGCCCTTGTAAGGATTAATTCAGATAATAAATGTAAAGCACTTAGCCCACATAGCCTAATCCATAATAAGTGTTCAGTAAATGACAGCCGTGATTATTAGTATTTTGCCTCCTTCCAACAAGGTCCATTCCCCCTCCATTAATGACAGTAGTAATTGAGATAGTATTATTGCTTTGTGAACCATTATTACCTGTAGCAGTAGTTCTCAGCAAAGAGAGCTTTTTTTCCTCAGGGGACAGTTGGTAATGTCAAGACACTTTTGGTTGTCACAACTGAGGTAGACATGCCCTTGACATCTGGTTATCAGAGACCAAGGAAGCTGCTAAACACCAACCCAAGACAACCCCTCACAACAATTATCCAACCCAAAAAGTCAATAGTGCCAAGGCTGAGAACGCTGGGTGGCTGCTTTCCTTGTGTATCATCCCAGTATCTAGAAACCAAGCACAGATTCTGGTGTGTGTGTACACTTGTTTTGTTTTTGTTTTTTTAATGAGGCATTTATACTTTTATTGAATGCAGAATCTTGGAGGAGTGTCTATTCTTTGTGGCAATTTTAGCTTTTTAAAAAGCAATTTATTGTAATACATCTATTTCTTTATATATATTGCTTATAATTATATTTTCTAAAGGTATTTTTCGAATATTACTATCTACTGGTAAACAAATTTTTTTGTTTTGTTTTTTTTATTTTAAAGATGTGGGATACCATTCAGGATTAGGTATGTAAGTGATCATCATACAGGTGAAGTTTGGGCCCTCCTTTGGTCCCCACTTCACTTGGTTTGGGATGAGTTTCCCCTATTGATTGATGTTTTGCATCCCCCACCCCCAGCAGTGTCCCACTACTGCCAATTCCTTTCTTATAGTATTATGATAAATGCTCAGGGTCCGCTTATGAGTGAGAACATATGGTACTCAGTTCTTTGTTTCTGTGATAGATTACTCAGAACAATAGACTCTAAATCCATCCAAGTTGCTGTGAAGTCCATAATTTTGTCCTTCTTTATGGCTGCATAATATTCTATCATGCATAAGTACCACATTTTTTTTACCAGTCCACTTTCAATGGGCAGCACAGTTGGCTCTATGTTTTTGCTGTTGTGAATAGTGCTGCAATAAACATGTGTATACAGGTACCTTTGTTATAGATTTTAGTTCCTCCAGTTATATGCCCAGAAGGGGGATTGCTGGGTCAAATGAAGACCAATTTTTAGATCTTTTAGAAATCACCAGTTTTCCACAGAGGTTGTACTAATTTACACTTCCACCAACAGTGTAGCAGTGTTAACTTTTCCAGGCATCCTCTCCAGCATCTGTTGTTTTTTGAGTTAATAATAGCCATCTTGACTGGAGTTATGTGGTATCTTAAGGTAGTTTTGATTTGTATTTCTTTCATAATTAGTGAGGCTGAGCATTTTTTCCTGTATCGCGTATTCAGTAAATGTTAAACTTGTAAGATAGTCAGGAAATTTCTCCTGCCTAGCTAAAGAGCTGCTTCTCTTTGCAGTTTCTCTTTATTGTAAGCTGACTGAAGAAATGCCTCTTCCTTTTGCGAGTGCAAATGGAAACTTGGTGCTGCTTCACCATCTTTTCTGGAGGTTTGCCCAGCTTCCCAGTCACATCATTTTCACAGACTTTCTCAAATCAGATTGGTCACGCTTTTCCTCTCTCTGGTCCTTCACCCATCCCTCAAATGAAATTGTGCATCTTCCCACCAGAAACTCTCCTAAGAGCTATAAGTGTTGACAGATGATCCCATTTTACCTCTCTCCAATGCCTGCAAAGTGAATGTAGTGAATGAGAAACTGTGACAACCACCTGCTGGGAAATCCTCCTTCACTCTTCTTCCTCACAGGAAACTAGGTAAGATGATATTCCAAGGACATTCCAAAGGCCATTTTTAGTTTCCCTCAGAGTATGTTCATAACATCCTGCACAAATTACAGCCCAGGAATATATCTGATACTTTCCTCTTAGGGCGGCCAACTGTCCCAGTTTGCCCAGGTCTGCCCCAAGTATAGCACTGAAAATCCCATGTTCTCGGAAGTGCCTCCACTCCAGATAAACTAAGACAGTTAGTCATTCAGTTCTTACTCAAGTTCTCCTCAGTATATAAACCAGCTACATTTTAATAAATGTGGTGATAAAGCAAAACTCCATATATGGACTTCCATGCTATAGTAAATTCAACTACTACATTGAAGCATACTCCAGGACATTTTTCTCTCAGTTCTACTCCACTGTTACTGCTTTTATATGACCGGTGCTGTCATACCACAAACCTGAGGTCACTCTGCATGCTAAGAAGCCACTTTTCATACTAGTACAAAATAAGCAGGACAGAACCAGGTGTTTCACCCAAACAACTCCTTCCTTAGAGCTCACCTCGAGCACAAGCCTCTTATTCAACAGAAATAACAATTGAAAAACTCCTGTTTGGGGACGGGGGAGCACACCTCATCAACAAGGGTACCTGGACAATGCATATTTGTATACCTAACCCTTAACTGTACCCCACAATTTTAAAATAAAAAAATACGTTTAAAAAATTATACTCATAATGATTATAAAATATTTCTCATAATGAAGAGGAATTTCGGTGACCAGAATTTTCTTTTTCTATAAAAAACTGTATTAGGACAGTCATAAATGTCTGAATAAGGACTGTAGATTAGATAATAGCTTGCATTAAAGTTAATTCCTGATTTAAAAAAAAGAAAAACTCTATCTGTAGGTAACCTTCAGGCTTCAACACTGTCACAGCTACTAGTAATCTAACCCATCACTCTCATTTATATTTCTAGCACCCAGTCCTTCAGATGTGTTTAAGTAATCGTCACACAGCAGTAGAAAGAATTAATATTGCCCACCAAGGACCTTCAAGTAACTGAAAATAAGCAGCTAGCTATTTTTATGCTTTACTTGGGTAGGTCCCAGTTTTAAGCAATCTAGATTTTAACAGATTTTAGCTTTCAAGTCAAACATCTTCACTGATGATACAGATTTATTTTTCAACTCTTCTGCCTTCAAACGCCTTATGACAGCCCTTACTCTTATCCCCATTCTAGTTTATACAAACAACAAATACATAGACTTCTTTTCACTTGTTTTTCAGCAACTTTGCGAATTAGGTAGCTCAAGTTATTGCCATCTTTGTTTTTTGTGGATGAGCAAACTTATCTGGAGTCAAAAAAGAAAAAGAGAAATGTTTCCTTTGAGCATGTATAACTGTGTTATGGTATTTGCAGACTAAAAATACATCTTAATTGCACAGCGTTTCATTCAATCACACTGAGTTCTTTAGCTATCTCATTTGTCATGATAACATTCTTAGTGAAAACTCTCCATTCATGGCAGGTACAACTACAAGTGCTGATACACACCACGCTATAGAACATATATCACACAGTACAAGTTAAGCAAAATCACTGGTTTTCTAAGGGGGGAAAAAATATTAAGAATTCTACTGAAATTCATCACAAGGAAAGACCAATTCACATGTAAACCAATACCAGATTTGTTTAGCAGTTAAATTTCTGTTAATATACTTCCCCTCATGCATTACCAAATGCTGAAGTCAACATCTCTAACAGAAGAGAATTTGTAACAGTTTACTACATAAAATCACCAGTATAATACATCCATCAAATAAAGTTAATTGTTGTATTATTAGTTTAGCTTGACACAAATAATAGTCTTTGCACAAGAGCATAAATGTTAAAAGAAATTGAATGAGTTTATACATAAGCAAAGTCTTTGATTATTTTGCCACAGCCAAGAATTTCTCCTTCCCTAATGTATAATGCAAATTTCTACATCCTATGCATTTTGGAAGAGCATAGTAAATCAGTTGAACCATGTACCAGAATTAACTTGATCTATTCAGGTGATTACAAACAAAAAAAGAAAGGCTGTTTCTTGGGAAGTTCCGTCCTTCTAAAGTTCCTTTCTTGCTAATGAATAGAGGTCATCCATCCACTACTAAGTAAACAGAAGTGATTTCACATAAGAATGTGTCCCTCTTGTGGTTGACAACCAAATAATGACACTAAATATTTATTTTGTCTAGGCAGCATACTAAAGTCAAGAATTTAAAACATAAATTCAAATTAAACACAAAATATATAAGCATTTGTAACTAATTGAAAGAAAAAAGTTACTGTGACTTACCAAAGATTTAAGCTGGAACATGTGCCACTAATGTTCAAAAATATGTTATAAATGTATGTTTTAAACTGGCCTAGGCTTACTTAGCTCTTTGAAAACTGTCAAGTTCTTTTGGTAAATAGCAATAATCTCTAACATTATTAAAGTGTATATTGTCTGACATGAATACAGCTATGCCAACTTTCTCTTAGTTTGGATTTTCTCATTATGCTTTTTCTATACATTTACTCTCAAACTTTCTTTGTCCCTATGCTTTAGATAATATAGTTTGTATCTAGAATACAGTTCATTTTATTTTTCAATCTGGCAATCACCATCTTTTAACCAGGAGAGCTTGGTACATTTGTTTCAATTTAGATTATTCAAACTTCTTATGAAAATTTTTTAGATATCTACATATTCCTATTTTATATTATTGTTGTTTTGTGTGTTTCCCTATGAATTTTTATTGCTAAATAGAAGGACATTTGTATTGATAAAATCAAGAACCGCTATTCTAAGATAATGTGACTAAATGAACTCTTGATCATTTCTAAGAAAATTACATAATTCCAAACAAACATTCCAAATATATGTGTAATAGCTTCACAGGCAAAGATAAGTTTTGATCTGACTATGTTCCCCAGCAATGTTTGGTTGATCTTTGTTACTTTTTCTACTGTTTTCTGCTTTCAGGATGAGTATTAGCATCTCAGTTCACAGCTGAACTATGATATGCACATAATTCCCTCTCGTGCATTGATTAAATACCTTAAATATCATATGTCAATGTGCTGTATTAGTTTCACCTAAACATGTATCAAGCCAGTAATAATAATAAAAGTTAGCACATACAGCACATGCTATATGCCAAGTATTGTTGTGTTGCTTTATTTCTATTGGCTTATTCATACTCCCAGCAAGCCTGTTAAGCTGCCATTATGGAAACCGACAAAGTTTCTCCAGCATCTCAAAAATTACAATTATCTCTCATTGTACTTCTACCTCTTTCCTCTCTTTATTGCCTTCCTTCTTGATTTAGGAATAGGCATTGTGGTAAAGCTGAATGAGCAACAAGGTGTGAAGTCAGAGTAATGCATGTTGAATCCCACACTAGCACTGCTTGTGACCTTGAACAAGTTCCTACTCTGTTTCTTCATCTGTAGAATGCAAATAAACATATCTAATCCATACATGCAGTCATTATGAGAATTAAATGAAATGATATATGAATGGATAAAGTGCTCAATGTGTTTTAGTTCTCTCTTCATCATCACATTTATAGTTTGGAGTCAACAGAATTCTATAAATCTGTTCTTAAAACAACAACATAAACCTTTGATCTATAATTTCAACAAGGCATTTTTGGAGATGTCCTCTCTGGCTGTCACCTTACAAAATAAATCACAGCCAGGCATAGTGTCTCATGTCTGTAATCCCAACACTTTGGAAAGCCAAGGCAAGAGGACTACTTGATCCCAGGTGTTCGAGACCAGCCTGGGCAACAGAATGGGACCTAGTCCCTACAAAAAAAAAAGAAAATCAAAAAATTAGCTGGACATCGTGGTGCAAGCCTGTGTCCCAGCTACTTGAGAGATTGAGGAGGAAGGATCGCCTAAGCCCAAGAGGTTGAGGCTGCAGCGAGCTGTGATTATGCCACTACACTTCAGCCTGAGCAACAGAATGAGATGCCAACTCAAAAAAAAAAAGAAAAAGAAATAAATAAAACAAAGCACATACATACACAATCACATGTAACACACACATAATACACAACACATATGACACACTCAAAACGCACACACGACATACACACAATCACACTCAACACACAAAAATACACAACACACATGTAGTAAATAATCTATTTACACAAGCACACATTCCACATACCCACACACATAATTCTATAAACATATTTTATTTCCTTCATAGCATTTATTCAATATCTGAAATTATACAATTGATTGTATTACTTGTTGATTACCTTTGTTCACTAGAATGTAAGCACTAATGGAAAGAGAAAGCGATCTAGCTGTAGGTACTAGAAAAAGGCTAAGTCTGAAAGAGTAACACAAAATTCATTTATTCACTCATTCATTCAAAAAAGTGGACACTTACTTTGTGACTAAAAGCAGAGGAGTAGGAGGGTGGGGAGAGTGTTTCTGTGTTATTGATGCTTATACTCTAATAGGCCACATTGCTTGTATTCATTAAAAAATTAAACTATATATTAACTCAAATTTCAACACTGAATAAAGTTCATTGTACTTTTAAGAATGAATACTGATTCTGCTATTAGTTAGGGTTAAGTCAAAGGACAAGTTGGTCACTTAACCTCTGAAACTCAGTTTTTTTACTTTAAAATAGAGAATCTTAATTCTACTCCACAGACAGTAAAAGAATTAAATTAATAGGTAGAAAACATGGGACAACACCTAGAGGAAAACCAGGGATTCATATATATTTATAGAGACACTTTAACTTAGAATTATCTGAGACCAGTAGTAGAGAATGGTCAGTATAGTACTAACTTTAGCCACTCACAGGTTACTTACTTTCAGGTTAGTAAAACATTCAGAATTGATTTCAGGATTAACTAAAATCCGTATTGTTGAAAACAGTTAGAAATTATTTTATGGATATATTTCAAACTCATTTATATTTAGTTTTTTAACTGATTAATGTCCTATGACTGCACAGGTTATATACTTATAAAACATTGCAAATATGAATGCATTAAAAGGTCCATCTTTCAAGATTTGTGTTTATATATATTTAAAAGTACTGAAAGTATATATTGAAAAAACTATAAATGGTAATATTTTTGCAAGTGGACAAGCATGAAAATATATCACTTTAAATTTTAAGCCCTTATGTCTGTTAAAGAATTTTACAAAGAGCATATATTATAGTTATACAATCACTCAAAATAGTAAACATAGATTTTTCCAAAAATATAGTTATCATAAAGTAGAATGTATCCCTTTTTTTCTAATAAAGCATTTTTGAATAAGTAGGTATATTTTAAAACTACATTTCAAAGGACAAGACTAGTTGATTTATTAAGTCATTGCATCATATTCTGTTTGTAGGTTTTTATTACATCTACAAACAAGCTTTATTTTTTGAACACTTTCATAAACTCACACCTCTCATTTGAAGTTAGGACTGTTCCAAAAGGTGGATTTTGCAAGCCAATCAATGAGTAGCAAATGCAATGACTTCATATTTTGGGAAAGTTGACATATTTTAAAAAACAACTTTTCATATGCTACACTTGGCATTAACTTCAGAATGCCCCAGATTGTCCTGGATCATTTCATGGCAAAATTCATTTCTGTATTACCTCACTTTCTCCCTCTAAAGGATGTCTTTTTTCTGTTCAAGTTAAGCAGACATTAATATCTCAACAAGGAAAATATGACTCTTAATTTTTATAATAGCCTTTTCAGTCCCAAGTATTACAGTGTTATTACAGTCACTGTTCTATGACTATAAAAAGACTCCTTTTAGTTTCAGTCAACAAACATTTATTGATCAGCTCATATACCACTAACTGGGACAAACTCAAGAGTTACAAAATTATCTAAGTGTTCTCTGCTGTCCAAATAGTCATCAGAAAGGAGAAAGAGGTATCAAAAAAGAATTTCAGTATGAGCCCTGTGGGCTAAGGACCCACAAAGCAGAGGGACTTCTTTGGTTCCTTCTTTCCGAAATAAGCATACATTCTTCCATTCAAACTGATATTTCTGTCTTATAAGTTCCGACCAGATAAAATCCCTCTATAGCTTTCTTTGTACTAGGCTTTCTATATAGCTGTAAATATCAGACTCTGAATAATATTCTTTGTGAATGAAAATGATGAAAAGTGGGAAGAAAGATGACAGGGACATATACTTTGTACCTCAGAATCATGTGAAACTAAATTCAGCATGAGAAACTTAAATCCTAAGAGAGCACAGGAAGAATGCAGCTGAAAGAGAGAGAAGAAAGAATGAGAAAAATGAAAGAAAACGAATCAGTTCTATAATTCTGTCCTATAAGCAAAAACATCTGTAATCCAGGAAATCCTTTAATCCCCCATGTAACTAAGGTCATGGCCTTGCTTCCAGATACATATTTGGAACTCATTTTTTTATAGCAGCGAGACAATGTGCTATTGACTACTACAGTGAAAACATGCAAATGAAGATAATTTATCCCTGAAATTGATTTATTTTCTGTTGCAGGAAATGTCTGAAACGTCCTGTGGAGGAATAGGAAGCAGCCTGCATGAATCTTGTCAGGGAATGCAGCTATAAAAGAAGCTATCAGGTAAAAGAACAGTGTGACTTGGAAAAAAATAGTTTTCTTTTTTTTTTTTTTTTTGAGTTGGAGTGTCACTCTGTCACCCAGACTGGAGTGAAGTGGCCACTCCTGGCCACTGCAGCCTCAACCTGCTGGACTCCAGTGATCCTTCCGCCTCAGCCTTCCAAGTAGCTGGAACTACAGGCGTGCACTACCACACCTGGCTAATTTTTTTGATTTATTGTAGAGATGAGGTCTCACCAAATTGACCAGGCGTGTCTCGAACCCACGAACTCAGCCTCCCAAGGCGCGGGATTGCAGGCTGAGCCAAAAAATAGTTTTCTATACAGAAATTATAATATGAAAAATTAAATGACATTGCATGGGTAACAAGGCATGGAATAGGTCATAGCTTTCTCCAAATAAATTATTGTTTTTGAGGATGTGGAGAAAAAGGAATGCTTCTACACTGATGGTGGGAATGCAAACTAGTACAATCTCTTTGGAAAACAGTGTGGCGATTTCTAAAAAAAACTAGACATTGACCTTCCATATGACCCAGCAATTCCCCTACTGGGAATATACCCAGAGGAATTCAAATCATTCTACAAAAATGATACCTGCACATGCATGTTTATTGCAGCACTATTCACAATAGCAAAAACATGGAACCAACCATGCTGCCCATCGAAACTAGACTAGATAAAAAAATAAAATGTGGTACATATACACAATGGAATATTACACAGCCATAAAGAAGGACAAACATATGGCCTTCACAGCAACTTGCATGAACTTAGAGTTTTTCAAACTCAGTGATCTGTCACAAAAACAGAGTACCACATGTTCTTACTCATAAGCAGACCTTGAACATTTACCATAATACTATAAGAAAGGGATTGGCAGTAGTGGGATACTGCCGGGGTGGGTGGGGGGAAGGGGACACAACATCAGTAAGGGCACCTGACCTCAAACCAGGCAAAGTGGGGACCAAAGGGAAGCCCAAATTTTACCTGTATGTTGATGACCACTTGTATACCTGATCCTGAATTGTACTCCACATCTTTAAAACCTAATTAATTAGTTAATTAATTAAAGAAAAAAAAGAAATGATAGCATATATCCATACAAAGACTTATATACAAATGTTCATAGAAGTCTTATTTGTAGTAGCCAAAAACTGGCAACAACCAAAACATCAATCTAAGAGCTGAAAGGACAAATAAATTGTAGTTTATTCATTCATACAAGGGACTACCACTTAGCAATACAAATAAATGAACTATTGGTACACACCAAAAAAATTATTGTTTTTTTGTATATCATTTTCTTTACTAAGAGCAATCTAAATGTTAGATCTCTTTTTTGAGGGAGAAATATTAAGATTCCTACAGTTGCTGAGGTAACCGTGGTCCAATTTTACACTTTTGTTAGTTTTTAATAACTTATAATAACAAATAACACTTATAATAACAAATAAGTCGTGGCTTCAAAATAATCTTTAATGAATTTTGCTTCTCATATTTAAAGAAATGACTGCTAGAGAATCAATTTCATTGGAAAACTGGAAAGCCACATTTGCAGAATTTGTGTTATATGCATGTATCACTTCAAAAAAATTGTCAAAGTTCTCCTTTTTCCTCGGTATTATATGGAGGGCACAAAATGAAAGCACAGCTGGAATCTTCAAAGAATTTCCACAAAGAATTTTTGTGTCATGACTCAAAAGTAAGAGCATCTTTATTTAAAATTAATGATGAATAGACAATTGTATCTTACTGCAAGATGTATTCTCTAAATTGAAAGCATGCATCAGGTTAAGGGAAATCTGAGCTAAAGAATCTATGACTGAATAAATAAATATAAACAGAAATTATCAGTGTATAATAGTTTGCAAATGTCCCTATCACATTATGTATCTCTTTTAACATATTTTCTAAACAAAGATGAAGCACTTTTATCTTCAACAAAGTAATGGAAAAGAAATATAACCATTTAGGATATTTAATTGTCAAATATGCTCTCATAATGTAAATCCGAACGATAATGAATATTATATACGAAGATATAGTTTTATCCAAATATATTTATAAATATATACATGTGCTTATATGAAGCATGTGATTTGGAGGAAATTAAAACATTAGACCAACGAAGGCCAGATTTTTCTGGCATTGGGGAGGCCTGTATGTATCAAAGAACATTACAGAAGTAAATGAAAATGTAAAGTATAATTACTGAGACAATTTAAATGAACACAAGAGCAAGTTATTGAACAAACTGTATATTTTTATTTCTACATCAATATGATTTACCAAGTAGCATTACTTTATGACTACATTGCCCTAGATAACTTGAAGGTCTTATCTTTGATTTATTGAATAATTTATAGATTATAAATAATTTATTTTATGATTCTGTTTTCTCGTCTTCAAAAATTGGGACAAAGGCTTCTTCTGTCAAGTAATATGATATCTGTGTTTTTTTTATGAGTTGTACACTGTTTTTCAATGTTTAAATTATTACAGAGAGAATTTTTTCGGATAATAGGGAAGTTTGCCAAATACAATGTTACCTATTCTTACAGTACACATATAGGTCTGGAAGGGATCTCATGGCTAATCGGTCCAAAATCTTGCCTCAAGATAGTCCAAAGTCATTACTAAGAAATATAGCTTAATAAAAATAATGATATTTAAAAATAATTGCTTACACATCTGGAGTCCAGAAGAAAGTGAATAAAAAGGAAAAAATTAGTTTTATTCTGCATAACCCTTTCTATGAGCAAGTTAACAAAGTTCCAAGATTAGCAGAGGTCAGAACAGTGGAAAGAAATTGCAGCCGTTCCTGGGGAAGCTTTTGACTCAACCCAAACTTCAACTTGGCTCTCACTCTTCTTGTCTTCCACAGGGAAAATGAGGTCTTTTTGCCCTTTTCTGTTTTTCTGGCACACATGGTGACTTAGTTTTTCCACAATGTGTGTAAGCAAATGCTGTCTTTATGGCCTCAGGAAAATATTGCACTTTATTTTATGCTTTGACTCTCCTTTATTGAATATTTGTGCATTGAATTATAAAAATATTTTTTAAATGCTTAAAATCTTTGCACTTTGCACTGTTTGTTAGTCTTGGTATTTGATCACCTTCTAAGAGCTTGCATTTTAAAGTCTGCTTCTCTTTAACTGCTTATCCTTTTCATTGCCTCACTATCAATAATGAAGAACTGATATAATTACTCCTTCACAAAGTACATTTTATCTTCCATAGTTAACCCTGCAGGTGATTTAAGAAGATGGGGCCTCCAGACTACTTCGGTAGAATAACTTTCAACAATATTCTTGGTATGCTTTAAAAAACAAGATAGACTATATTTGTGGTATAAATAGTGAATTTTGACTGGTCTTCCAAAGTGCAAAATGAAGCATAGATAGCAAAATGCAGCCACAGTTCCTCTTTTCCGGCATATAGAGGTTATCGTGAATCAATTGTAGCATCTTTCCCTCTACTCTCAAATGCAGTCCCAGAGTATTTTTCAAAACAATGCAGGCAATGACAGCTGCTCTGTAAGTATTGGAACAGGAATAAAATGTATTTGTATTCTCTGGTATAGAAAGGTTTGTACAATTTTGAATTTATATTAACTCTGCAGTTGTGAAAATCCTCTGGTTAGTAGTTTTCATTTTAAATAGACTAGATACTGGAATAAATATTCTATGTTTCTCTTGTTAATCACTAACACAGGCAAAGCACTTATATCCACCTGAATTATTTAGAAGCAATAAGCAGTTTTCCATAAAGCAAGATGAAGGCCTTATGTCTCACTTTACAAATTGTGTGAGGTTCCAATCTCAGTAATTAGAGAATAGACAGGAAAAATGTTGAATGTTTAAAACAAACAGCAGCTGTTATTTTATGTTCAAAATATAAAATAAAAGTAATATACACCTCACCAATTAAGTGCATAAGTGACCTGTGTCTCAGGCCCATCTTATCTGACAGGACAAAGTCCAGATACCTTAAAATAATCAAGGCCCTTTGTAATCTGTTCCCAACTTTTTAGCTTCGTCTTCCACTACTTTCTACCTTGTTTCCACCAAAATATAAAGTGCAGCCCTCCTGAACTGTACACAAGTATCATCTGGCTTGTCACATCCCCAGATATTTGAAAGTCATCCCCTTTGCCTTCAATGCCCTTCCTTTCTCTACTTTTCTCTACTGTAATTCCTACTTATTTGTCAAAACCTGGATCAAAATCAGCTCCTCTGAAGCCTTCTTGAACTTGGGCAATGTCAATCATTTTCAACTCATATTCTGAGAGCGCTTTGTACAGCCTATGTTGCTCTCACTGTGTAATAATATGATTATGAATCTTCCATAAATTACATATATGGTCCTCAAAGACAGGAAACAATGGTGCATTCATGTTTGTGTCCCAGTTTCATGAGCAGTACTTACACAAAGTAGAAGCTCAATAACTATATTTAGATTGAATAAATGAATATTTGAATAAATTAAACATAAACTGAAAATGAATTTGAGTTATAACCAAGACCTTTTCTTAAGTGCACGCTAATTTCCCTATTTCATTATCAAATTCTTAATTTTTTTATTTTTTGCAAGTCCAATCCAAAAGTGACAACTTTACAGCTTCTGTATTTACCCATCCTAATTGCTCCACTCTCTTCTCCTTCATTAGAGGGGGTAGCAAAGACAAAAGTTAACTTAAAAGAAAAATTATTTACTAGCACTACAGAATAGATATATTCAATGCATGATTTTTTTCCTTTTGTGAATCATTTACTCAGTAATTTGTACTGAATAAATGTGCTGGATTGCTCTGAGAGACCTGCAGTGCACTTAACAAGTCACAGTTGACCCACTTTTTAAGGACCTAAATGGCTCCAAACAGCTGAGAAAATTCCTTGCAAGAGTTACCTGACTTAAACTTGGAGAGTAATAACCTGTTTATAATTTCCTTTAAAAATTCTCATGCTTTGTTGTGACTTCCTCTCTTCCCAGAAGAATATATTTCCCTTGACTGTTGTAATCAGGAAAATCTTCTGCTCCTTTACGCCTACATGGCCAGTATAATGCATAGCTATTATACTCCACTCTTTACATACACCCTGCTGTTTACAACAAAAACACATGTAATAAAATATAATTAGATACAGAAAATGATTGTCATGGAATAGAGGTCAATACATAAATTGTAAGAGCAATTTAGATACTATTGTTTACCTTAAGTTCTCATTTTTAGTTACCTGAAAGACAAGGTAAAAATGAAAGATAAAATGAGTAATCTAATTCTCATTATTTAAAAAGGAAAAATACTGGCATTGCAGACACAAAGAAGTAGCTAAGTTTTTTTCTGGCACTGAATTCTAAAAGAAAATTATCCTTGAAACTTTCTATATGAAATATGAGTCACTGAGTAATTAGTGAACTTTACCAACCCTCAACAGTCATGTTGATAGTATTTGCTGGAAAAAAAAATCTATGACTGTTATTTATTTTATTATATTATAAGCCTTATTACTAAGACTCAGTGAAGACAATTATACATCAGGCCAAGTTAATATGGTCTAAAGAAATAATCTCCTCATACTCTAATTTTTTCCAAAGACAGTTGTTAGATTAGCTAGGAAAGTGATTCCAAATTCTATTTGAGCTGCGAATCCTTTTAAGAATCATTTGAATACTATAGACCTCTCAGCACAAAAATTCACAGGCACACTGGCTTTGGGTACAATTTCAGAGAGTTCACTGACCCCTTGAGGCCCATCCATAGGTTCCAAGGACCAGGGTATGGATGGATTACACAGTATTCAAATAATTTCTCGTATTTATCAATTTTCAGACTTAACACTTTTGATTAAAAAAAATGAGGAGTAAGTGATTCAAGGTTACAGTTCTACTGAAATTCCTAAAATATTTCATCTGACTGGCTCTGAAAACCTACAGGGCAAAATTCCTCCCTCTGATAGCTTTTCTCCTGCTAACATGGTCATTTAACTGCTGAGGCAATGTCACTTTAGCTTTCTGCAGGCATTTTTTATGGCTGGATGAAAGGGTTTTCATAGGCACTGATTGCTAAACTGTCAGGTCATAAAATTGACATCTCATTATCAAAGGCCACAGAGAGACAGTGTACAGAGGTACTTAAGGCAAAACAAAATTTTCTTCAAAGAGATACTTGGGATTCACTCGGCTCAAGAAAGCTTAGCTGACTTATTAAGTGCTGTTTCTATGACCTTGACACTTTACATACCCTGGGTTATTTAATTCTTACAATAAATTAAACATTATCATGTTATAAATCTGAAGGAACCAAGGTTCAGAAATGTTAAGTAACCTGCCCAACTTTTCATAGTTAGTAAATGACAAAGGTAAATTTCAATATGTGGTATTGAACTCCAAGTTCATGATCTTTCTAGCCTTGCTTTGCCCGCTAGTACTGAAAGGAATTAGGGAACCCTCAGTCTAAGAGACCTGAACTCTGTTCAGAAAAAATGTAACTAAGATCGAGGTTTCTGTTAAAACTAAATCACTGGCATTATGTTAAGAGGCTTCCCCTAACGGACTCTCCCATCTACTTTCCCAGTAGCCATGTCACCATTTATTTGCCCAGATATCCAAAATGTACTAGTTTATGTATTTTAGAATAAGTAACTCCTCTTCAGGAGAGTGAAGTTGTGAAAAAAACAATCTCAGAGTTGAAAATGCTGTTCATATAAGTAATTATCATTATTGGAGGGAATTTTGCCCATGGGCTTTCAGAATCACACACACGAAATATTTTAGGAATGTCAAAGATGAATGGCATGAGATAATAGGATTTATCTTGTGAGGGTGGATGAGCTGTTCCAGAACCTACTAGGATGAAATAAAGCATCTTATCTCCCTCTATTTGGGTTTGAACCGCACTTAAGTTCAAAATTGGCACATGTAATTTTCATCCTTACTTTTAAGTCATCTAAAAGAATAAAAGCAGTACAATGTTTTAAGTTAAAATATTTTAAGATAAGAGTAAAATTAATAGCAAAAGTTATAATCATTTAAAACTGAAATCAGAATGAAAACATAACTGTAAAATGATCAAAAACCCTAGAAAAAATTAGTATAAAAGAGTAAGAGAGATTTGTCTTTTAGGCTCTAATTTCCAAATAAAAGGCATAATGATGTATTTCATTTTAAAACTTAGAGTTAATTTTTAAAATAGTGAAAGCACAAATAATTATTATAGATCTTGTTATGGTTTATACATGTATTTATGCTATCCAATAATTTCTTCTATATTAAATATAGGAATATTTAAAAAGAATAATAGAGCAAAGAATCCACCCATCCTGGGAGAAAATAAAATGAGTCATCAACAGGGAAAGAAATTAAGCTAGCCTCAGATATTTCACCAGTAACCTTTAATACCAAAAAAATAATAAAACACTATCCACAAAGTTATTGGTGGAAAAATATGACCCAAGGATTTTATAATATTTTATAATGTATGGATATGCACAAACTCAGAGGATACATCTCTGAATACTTCTTGACAATCAAATTCAACCATCAAATATATGAATGAAAATAAAGAATTGAGGAATTAAGCTGAGGTAAAAAGAGAAAATTAACCCATGTAAGTGTAAAGCCAAAACTACACTCTGAGGATTATAGTTATAGGACTAAAGGGCAATGTTAGAAAACTTGAAAAGTAAACATTATAATACACTGAATAAAAAACAGAAGCAAAAAAATGGGAGGAGGAAGGAAGAGTGCTCATTTCTCATCTTTCACAGCAGAAATCAATTGATAGGGTATAAAACTGAAATATCAACTTAGAGAAAACTTCTTAATGTTTCTCATCATTCTTAAACTCAGAAAACTCTCTTAGGAAAGAATATCTCTAATGAAGAAACATCTATCAGAAGGTGAAAATTTTTTCAGCTTCATGTCAGTTTCTTTTTCTTCTGTTAAATTCAAGTAAACGTAAATGTATTTATTACCTTTAATTTAAAATATTGTATATACTTAGATTCTAATTTTTATGCACTATCTCTAGCCATCTATAGTATAGTCCTATCTTTATATGTACATAGAGCAAAGTCTGGAAAGACATTCTGATTATTATATTGTTGTTATTTCTGGGTGGTGAGGCATGGAAGGTATTTTGTTCTCTAGTACATTGTGTGAATGCTTAAATGTTCATAAAGAATGTTATCATTTCTTTATATGACATTCTACTTAAAATTGTGGAAGTATCACAAAAGAGAGTAGTAGATAGATAATTTTGAAAATAATAAATACTTGAGGTATCATATGCCTTTTATATATCGGAAAAATGTGCAGTAGTTTCAGAAGAAAAGTTGAAATGATAAAACTCAAAATAAAATTATATTCTATCACTTGACTAACTTAAGATGACTTCTCAAATTAGTTTCCCTCTCTCAGACAGCCTTTAAGTAGAATTCAAAAATAAAATTAAACATAGAAAACAGTAACATAAAATAAAACTTATTTTTAGTAAAACATTTGAAAAATAATATTGGTGCATTAGATAATAAATTATAATATAAATTATTTACTTTCAGATTGTTTCTTAGAAAGCATGTTTGTTGAAATTTAATGAAGTAAAAAATATATTATGTAATACTTTTCTTCTAATGTTTAATATTCT
>CAUYQG010149305.1:0-31698 GCA_963574415.1 Tarsius wallacei
CGTGCCTGTAGTTCCAGCTACTGGGAAGGCTGAGGCGGAAGGATCGCTGGAGCCCAGCAGATCGAGGCTGCGGTGGCCGGGAGCGGTCACTGCACTCCAGCCTGGGTGACAGAGTGAGACTCCAACTCAAAAAAATATATACACACACACACACACACACACACACACACACACACACACACACACATATATATAAATGAAGAAAATATTCTGGGTTCTAGAAATGTAGGAAAAGTTACAGATCTTTCAAATCTTATGCTAAAGAACTTAATAAAAATATATTTTTTGCCAGCTGTTTGCAGATTTTCTAAATTACAGCAAATGAGTTTTAAAATCCATGTGCCAGATGGAGAAAGGCTCATATTTTCTGAAGTGTTAATGAAGTTTAGTTATAGCAAGTTAGACATAGGAAAAAAAATATTGGTATAAGACTGATAATGATTTTGTCAAGCCAGCAGCTGTCACAATGAACTACTCATCTGCCCATATTTAGGAATGTTTTCATATTTGTTACCATATTTATAATATAATAAACTACTGAAAAAGTTTGTTTTTTATGCAAGTCAGGTTTAATGGATGCCATTTATTTTATAGATAACAATTCTAATATAATATGATATTGTATAACCACAATAATTCTAAGAATACATGAATGGTTTCACGGACAAATTTTTATTCAAGTTGATAACAAAAGATCACCATTTGAAAGTAGTTTAAGGATTTATATGAAAGAACATACTCAAAACAGCCTATTCATTTTGTGATTTCAATGTGTTTTTAAAGACATTTATAATCCACAAACATTTGAGAAATGACAGAATATTTTTGCACAAAAATAGAAAATTAACCACTGATACTGTTGATAAATCCTTCAGCTCGAATTGCTTCTCATCTTAATGTTATGCATACTTGCCTTCACAAATACAGTATCTTCTTATCTCAGAATGCGTAGACAACAATGTCTCCCTGAAACATAAAATGATATCCAGTGAAATAGAGAAATCTCCTTAATTCCATATATTATATCAATTAGACAGAGGAAAGAATTTTCCAAAGGAACAGTGTCGTAAGATGAACAACTGTGTTGTCAAAGCCTGGCACACTTACCAGAACATATTATTAAAATATATGTCATACTTAAAAGTGATATCCTTTTCTTTCTCAAATATTGAGGAACAGGTTATTGTCCAAATTGGCACCATATCCTCTTTTGGTTAGGCATGCTAAATGGGAACATTAGAATTATTTAGATTCACTGACATGCTTAATTTAAACCAATGTCAAATACTTGGGAGACATTCAGAAGTTTTAGTTTTAAATAACGATATGTCAATTGAGGTGAAAGAGTACTTATGAATTTATTGTTTAATAGTTCCAGTGGAATTTGTTAGAAAAGCTGGTGGATCCTATAGAGCAACTATAGGCCATCAAATATTGAATAAAATGGTGCCTAGGACAGTGTCAGTGGTGCCTGATATGATGCTATTAATTCACATTGTGAAGGAAGATTGGTATTTTGTGATGGATTTAGCTAACATTTTCTTTTCCATTCTACTTCAGAAAGATATTAGAACCAATTTCCACTGATGGGAGATGAAATACACATTTATTGTTCTCCCACAGGGACATTTACAATTTTGTGTGTATTGACACCAACTAGTGGGAGGAAACAGATTGGATGCAATTGAAAAGTATTGTTAATTGTGTTTATGATATTATGTTAATGCATATCTTAAACTTAAGCTAAGAATGTGACTTGCTTCTTATCAATGGAATACAGCAGAGATGATGAGATGCCTATTTTGTGATACATAAGAAATGACTTCTGCATTGTTAATGGACTCTCTCTTTCTTACTTGCTTTGATAAAGGGAGTAGCTATATTGATGAAGCCCACAAGGCAAAGAAGTGAGAAAACCTTGAACAGCAGGTAGCAGAAAATTGAGGTCCTCATTCCAACATCCACAAGAAAGTAAATTTTGCTAGCAACCACGTAAGCATAAAAGCAAATCCTTCCCTAGTTTAGACTGGCAGTTTCCCACTATGGCCAATCCCTATCTTATAGTATTATGACAATTGTTCAAGGTCTACTTATGAGTGAGAACATTTGGTACTTAGCTCTCTGTTTCTGTGAGAGATCACTTAGTATTATAGACCCTATGTCTATCCAAGTTGCTGTGAAGTTCATTATTTTGTCGTTCTTTATGGCTGCATAACATTCCAATGTGTATATGTACCACATTTTTAAAAAAATCTAGTCCTCTTTCAATGGACAGCATGCTTGGTTTCATGTTTTTGCTATTGTAAATAATGTTGCAATAAACATGCCTGTGAGGGTATCTTTTTCATTGAGCGATATGAGTTCCTCAAGGTATATTCCCAGTAGGAGGATTGCGGGGTCATATGGAAGGTTGATTTTTAGATATTTTTAGAATTGCTACACTGTTTTTCACAGAAGCTATACTAGATTACATTCTCACCAACATTATAGAAGTGTTCGCTTGTCCCCACATCCTCTCCAGCATCTGTTGTTTTGAGTTATTGGTGATGAATATCCTTACTGAAGTTAGATGATATCTCTGTATAGTTTTAATTTGCATTTCTTTGATGACTAGTGAGGCTGAGCATTT
This sequence comes from Tarsius wallacei, assembly GCA_963574415.1. Classification (NCBI taxonomy): domain Eukaryota; kingdom Metazoa; phylum Chordata; class Mammalia; order Primates; family Tarsiidae; genus Tarsius; species Tarsius wallacei. The sequence goes on from CAUYQG010149305.1 coordinate 2,630, forward strand.
TCTTATGTATCTGTTGGCTGCTTGTATGTCTTCTTTTGAGAAGTGTCTTCATGTATTTTACTTACTTTGAATTGGAGTTGTTTGTTTTTATCTTTTCAGCTTGTTTGTGTACCTTGTAGATTCCAGATGTTAGCCCTTTGTTAAATATACAGTTGGCAAATATTTTTTCCCATTCTGTAGGCTGTCTCCCCACTCTCTTGATGGTTTCTTTTGCTTTACAGAAGTTTTTCAATTTAATGAAGTCCACTTGTTTATCTTCTCTCTTATCACATGGCATTTGGGGGTTTGGTCAGGAATTGTTTGCAAGTTCCAATTTCCATAAGGGTGTCTCTTGTATTTTCTAAGGTTCTTATAGTTTAAGGTTTTATATGTAGGTCCTTGACCTATTTAGTAGGGGTCTTGTTTTAATCTTCCACATGTAGTCAGCCAGTTTTCTCAGCACCATTTACTGATAGATTCTTCTCTCCCAGTGGTTGTTGGAGGCTTTGATGAAGATGAGTTGGTTGAGAAATTGAGGTTTTGTTTCCAGAATCTCTATCCTGTTCCATTGGTCTACATGCCTTTTCTTGTACCAATGCCAGACTGTTTTGAATATTGTAGACTTATAATAAAGTTTAAAGTCTTGAAGTGTTTGTTTATTTCACTGAGGACTGTTTTGGATATTCATGGTTGTTTATATTTCCATATGAATTTCTGTATTGCCATTTCCATGTCTGAGAAGAATGATGCTGGTAATTTAATGGGTATTACATTAAATTGTAGAATGTCTAGGGTATTATGAACATCTTAAGAATGTTGATTTTTTCCAATCCATGAGCATGGATATTTTTCCATTTGTTTGTGTCTTTTTGAGCAGTGTTTTGTACTTTTCATTGTAAAGATCTTTCACTTATCTGGTTAGGAAGATGACAAGATATTTCTTTTTTTGTGTGTGGCTATTGTGAATTGGATTGTGCCTTTTTATTTGGGTTTCTGTTTGTTTATTTTTGGTATATAGGGATATGACGGTGTTTTGCACATTTATTTTTTACCCTGAGACTTTGCCCAAGTCTTTTGTCAGTGCAAGGAGGTTTTGACCGATTCTCTTGGGTTTTTGTGGTATAGAATCATGTGTTCTGCAAAGACGGATAACTTAACTTCTTCTTTTCCTATTTGGGTATCCCTGATTTCCTTCTCTTGTCTGATTGCTCAAGCTAGGACTTCCAACACTATGTTGAACAGGAGGGGTCAGAGTGGGCAACCTTTTCTTGTTCCAGTTTTCAGGGTAAATGGTTCCAATTTCTGTCTGTTTAGCAGTATGTTGGCTGTGTGTTTCTCATTGATGGTGCTTACTATTTTGAGGTATGTTTCATCTATGCCTAGGAGTTTGAGGGTTTTTATCAAGAAGGAATGCTGGATTTTATGATACAATCAAGTGTTTATTGTTTTTACATCTGTCAATGTATTTAATTATGCTTGTGGATGTTGAACCAGCCTTGCATCCCAGGGATGAAGCCTACTTGGTCATGGTGGTTGATTTTTGAGATGTGTTGTTGGATTCAGTTTGCTAGAATTTTGCTGAGAATTTTAGCATCTATGTTCACCAAAGATATAGGCTTGTAGTTCTTTTTCTTTGTTGGATCTTCACTCAGTTTGGATGACTGACAGGATTTTAAACTGGAAAACAATCTGAGGTTGCCATCATATATACTCTCCTTGAAAGGTTACTTGAGTATTTATATCACAACAACATTCCAATAGCTAAGAGGAAGCACAGAGAAATCCCTTTATCAAGTGGAAATGGTATATTTAAGAATACGCATTAGAAGTGATCACTGGTGGTATTGATTACATTTGTGAACAGGTAGCTAATAAGTCTTTGGGTCCTATACTTAATTGATTTTAGAAGTTACCTAGCATTATAATTGAAAATAAAAAGTTTAGAACTCTTTTTTATAATCAGTTATTAGCAAACTCCCAACAGGCAGCATTGCTCAGGATGAAGATCCCACATTCAGTCTAGAAGGCAGCTACCTTGTGTCTTACAGTAACAGCATTTGATTGAAAAAGAAAAATATAAATCCTTGAAATGAGAACAATTATGAGTGGTACTTCCATTGCATTAGAGAAAATACATAATGACAGTAATAGTAAGGTGTGGGTTTTTACAGATTTTTAGGCAGTTGCTAACAGTTGTCATTCTAGTCAGGAAAATGAGCCTTAGATGACTTGAAGATAAAATAAACCCTATGGTGATTTTAGGCATCAACTTTACTGAATTAAGGGGTATACAAATAGCTGGGAAGGCATTGTTTCTGGATACATCCATGTGGATGTTTCCAGAAGAAATCAGCATTTGAATTAATGGACTGAGTAAGCAAGATTCTCCCTCAATCTGGGCTGGCACCATCCAATCAGTTGAGACTCAAGCAAAATAAAAAGGCAGAGAAAAGGTAATTCACTTTCACCTGAAGTTGGGACATCTTTCTTCTCTTTAGTTGGACATAAGAACTCCAGGCTCTCCAGCTTTAGATCTCTTAGACTTGTACTACCAGCCTACTGGGATCTCAGGTCTTTGGTCTCATACTGAAATTACACCATCCACTTCCCTAATTTTGAGACTTTTGAACTTGGATTAAGTCAACTATAGATTTCCCTAGGTCTCCAGCTACAAATAGCCTATCGTGGGACTCGTTAGCTTCTCAGCCTTCATAATCATGTGAGCTAATTACCTTGATAATTGCTATCTATCTATCTATCTATCTATCTATCTATTCTAATCTATCATCTATCTATTTATCATCTATCTTTATATATATATATATATATATAATTTTAGATACTTATCTATTTACCTGTCTATCTGTCTATTGTCTTATTGGTTTTATCTCTCTGTAGAACCCTGACTAGTACACATGCCTTGAGCGATGTGCATAGAGAAGCATTTTCAAAGTAGAACATATCAGTACTTTTTTTTTTTTTTTGAGTTGGAGTCTCACTCTGTCGCCCAGACTGGAGTGCAGTGGCCACTCCTGGCAACCGCAGCCTCGACCTGCTGGGCTCCGGCGATCCTTCCGCCTCAGCCTTCCAAGTAGCTAAAACTACAGGCACGCGCTACCACGTCTGGCTAATTTTTTTGATTTATTGTAGAGATGAGGTCTCGCCAAGTTGCCCAGGCGGGTCTCAAACCCTCAGGCTAAGACAATCCACTCACCTCAGCCTCCCAAAGCGAGGGATTACAGGCTGAGTCACCGAGCCCGGCTAGAACATATCAGTATTAATCAGAACAAAACCTTTATAAATTCAGGAGCAGCCAGGAACAAAGTGGATGCCTTTATTCACTAATTGAAAGTGGCCTCATATATAAATTAGATAAGCAGTTATGGAGGCATTCAAGCAATGCAAAAAGGGGGGAAAAAGAAAAAAAAATCCTTTGTCCATCTCACTATCAAGTACATGCTCTTTCTTGTTGCTTTCTATGGACCAATTGCTGAACTATCGAAAAATGCACACCAGTGGCAAAAGCTGGAAATTTATTTCTCCTAAACATATGTATTTTTCTTTTTTGTTGCTGTTTAATTAAAACTAGTATTTTCTCTGTTTTAAAATGTACACTTTTGGATTTTTAATTTGGAGTAAAAATAATTCTACATAGAATAGATAGGGAAAGATTGCTAAAAGTTCTAAGAATTTCACTGTTACTAGTGCTACTATTCCCATTAGCTTGTATTAATAAAATATTTGCTGAGTCAGACATTGTTTAATCACTTTCTTGAATTCTTTTTAGTTAAATTTAACAGTTTTCTGGGAGAGTATTATTAATATCAACATGGTAAGTTAATTGACTTTCCTGAGGCACACAGTTGGTAAGTGAATAAGTATTTAAACCCAAGCAGGCTGCCTTCAGAAAAGGCATTATAAAGCACATTGTTATATTGGATTTTACAATATCTGGACATAATTTCTCCGCAGGTGGGTCACAGATAATGAAACATACATTAATGTAAGCTGTTCAAGCATATGAGGTGTGATTTTGTGTCTAATTTGCTCTGTAGGCAAATGTAGAAATCATTCTCTTTAGAATTTGCTGGCCCCTGTGGTCATTCTTGAGTACATTTTCTCTCCCCACAGACACACACAGTCCTAACTAATGATTAGGAATACATGTCAAAATAGTACTGTTTGGGTACCTACTGTGGTATAAAATTCTGAAGGAAAATATTTTATTTTGTTTTATTTTTCTAGAATATATATATTGTTTGATAATATTAGAATATATCAAACAATAATTCCAGAGAACAATTTTAATGTTATTTGCAGGTACCAGGTCAGTTCAACTTTTTATAGTGTTTGGGTAGCTTACTATTTAAGTGAGAAAACTGATTTTGTTTCTAAGCTTTTATTTTTTATTATTTATTTATTTATTTATTTATTTATGTTTTGAGTTGGAGTCTCACTCTGTCACCCAGACTGGAGTGCAGTGGCTGCTTCCTGCCACTGCAGCCTCTACCTGCTGGGCTCCTGCGATCCTTCCGTTCAGCCTTCCAAGTAGCTGGAACTACAGGCGCGCGCTACCACACCCGGCTAATTTTTGACTTATTGTAGAGATGAGGTCTAAGCTTTTATAATAAAATGTCACCTGCACTATAGAGATAGTCTTTAACTCATTTTTGGTTATAATTAAGCAGTTGCATAATAAATAATTTGGTTGGCCTTTGTCTCCAGTTTCTGGGAGTTAACCTCTAAATACTTAGAGTTTCTTTAGTAAAAAGAGTGCCTTTATTATTCATGATGAACTCTTTTGAGCACACCTGTTGGTTTATGCTGAGGTGACTCAAAGTGGACCCCTAGAGAATCTGTGCTAAGGAGATAACTCAGAAAGAAGGCAGGCCGTGCCAGAAAGACCAACCATGTAAGGTTTAGGGTCTTGAGCTACATGATATCAACCAGACCTCTGGAAAAGGAAAGAAAACTGGAGGATGAGTTTAATAGTATCGCCAGTGACTTAGTCTATCTTCCTCAAACCTCAACTCCAACAACATTCTAGACATTGAAGCTTGGGCAAGAATTCTTGGTTGACAACTCTGTGTACTATTACACATCTAGGTGCCAAGAGGGTGATGCATCCCAACTCCATGGGGAGGAAACAATATAAACTTGATCTTTGGAATCCTCCCAGAACTTTCCCTATGTGTCTTTCCCTCTGGCTGGTTCCAATGTGTATTCTTTTGTTTTAATAAAACTGTAATCATAACTCTGAGTTTTGTGAATTGTTCAAGCAAATTATTAAGGCTGAAGAGGTAGTGAAAGTCCTGGAACTCATAGACAGCTGTTCAGCTGTTCAGAACCTTGAGACACACAAACTTGCAGTCTTGTGGAAAACCACCACTTTATTAGGTGTGGACATGTGACGTTACCCAGATATCTGTTTTCCTCAAATGTTTGGATGTTTGGTTTGGCATTAACTGACAGAGCTGTCACTCTGAATCAAGTCATGTGTGCCCAAAGGAAGAGAGTTTGGGATTTGCAACATACTGCTTTATCAATCCTCATGTGACCTGGCTCTTCAAAGAAAGTGCTTAAATGTGTGTGAGATGCTAGAGGCAGTTGCTATAAACATATTTATATGTGTTGTGCTTTGGATTCCAGGTCTCTGAAAGATGTCTCTGTAGTGTGGGGGCTGAGTAGCTTGTGTAAAAATTGTGTGGTGAACACCCTCTTTTTCTGGGCACTGACTGCACGTTCAAGTGTATCAAAACCTTGAGCCAAGTCAATCAAGGGCAGAAAGACGCTCTGTATCCTGTGGCAGTTTTTAGCCACAGAGCCCAACTCAGAGGTCTGCCTTAACTACAATCCCTAGAATTTTACCTCTTTACCTGAAGTCTTGGATTACTTATTTTCCCTTCACTGAGGAGCACCTCAGCATCTTTAATACTCGTCCCCATGCATGTTGTGTTGCTTGGTGCTGCCCTCCCTCTTCAGCAGTATGAGATTTGTTACTTGGAAGACTCATTCTGTTTGTTATGCTTAAATGTGATTTAGGTCCTTGTTGCTTTGGTCCTTGCCATTTGAGGTTCAGGTCTTGCAATCTTTCATGCAGTGAATAGAATTAGCCGAATTTGCTATACTTCGTTCAAAATAAAAAGGAAGAAAAAAGTGCTGTCATCAGTTTTTCTCAAATAAGAGTAATAATTTAAAAAAATTATTAATTATTGCTAACTTCTGATAGTGAATACAGGAGCAACTTAAAACAGTAGTCCTAGTCTGAGATTTAAGGGTACTATAAATAAATTTTCTTTTGAGTTTCAATAGTATAAAATCTCAGGAACTAGTCTTATTGCCTATAGTCATGATTCACTCATTTTTACAATTTGTAAGGTAAGTTACATGGAGTTAAGTTATACAAGGTTTAATGCCACCAGATGATCACTTTTACTTTCCATAATATTTCATAAATACATTTATCATAAAAGAAGATAAAACTTAAAATCTTGCTAATTATCTCAAGCTTTGCCAAAAGAAATGGAGTGAGACCATTAATTTATAGAGGTTTTGTTCTTAACTACTGTTGGGTGAATTATGAGAAGTTAAACTTTTGCATATGAAACAGAAATAACTTCACAGATTTTAAAGATAAAAATGCATCCTAAAATTCAGAAAAATGTGAAGGCTGTTGTCTTTCTTCTTTTCTAATACAGATGAATAACAGCCATTGATGCTATTAAATTTTGCTGATGCAGTTTTCGTGTAATTCAAAAAGCATAAATGATTCAAGAAGTTACAAGAATAAGAAACGTATTTCTTCTTCCAATATTTTAAAATATATTTCCATTAGCTAGAACTTTTTTGGGAGTTCCAAGTAATAGAAAATGATACAGAAGGTTAGAAAATTTTTCTTAATTGCTAGATTAAGAAAAATGGATACAGAATCCCCTCCTAAGTCAGAGCAGAAAAACTAGTGAACAAAAAGTTTTCTAGCATTCCTAAGAATCTAGGCATTAATGTTTCCCCTTCTCTTTTCTTGTTGGTTACCTGCTTCATTATTCTTTCTCTGGACAGGCAACTGAATCCAAGTAGCAAAACAGCCTATTCAGATCTCCTGAGTTTACAAGATACATATCCAAAGCACATGGGGAAAATGCTTCTAACATCATCAGTTAAACATTCCTTGGGAAGAAATTATGATTCTAGTAACTTGGGATATATATCTACTTCTTGTCTGGTGAGGTATAACTGACAGCTGGAGTGGAATCTCTCTGCAAGTAAAATATTTTGACCTTATACCATAGGTGTGTTAGACACTGAACTCCTACTCTGAATGAACTTCTGGATGTTACACATGGGAATTTCATTAATATATTTGCATCATTAGCAAATGAATATTATTTTAAATAAAGTCAGGTGATTAACTGGATTTTTTGTTTTTCATATTTTGGCTATGTTGCCTCCAATCATCAATAAATCATAGCAAATAAAGGAGACAAAGTCAATTTTATATAATTGTTGATTTCTATGGGGAAGCCAGTGTTCTGCATGTTCTTCCTATAATATGATTTCATTGAACTCTTTCCTTCTTGTAGCTTATTCTCTTCACATAGTTTCCAGGTGTATCACCAGCTTGTTTTCCTTCCCTTAGGATTAAGGATTGCTTTAATAATAAGTTCCCTGATCCCCACAGCAACAGAAATGATTAAAAAAAGAGAGAGAGAAGAAAGGAGGTGAGGTAATCCCTAATGAATCAAAACATACTTTTATGCTTACATTTTCATTCTGTTCCATGTTGGTAGGCTGGATGAGTAAAAGTGTGCATAAGGAATGACTGGTTTTTAGGCATTTTTCTAGATGTTAACATTTAACACTTAATTTTATTCCATTCTTTAAATATACATAATCACTGTGTGTGTAAATATACTGGATTTCATCTAATAGGTGTTTATTAGGAAACTGATTTGTAAATGTATGCAATAAGCTCTCAAATGATCACCCAGATAGTGAAAGGTTTTTTTTTTCAATTCATGTATGTAGATGAATTCTGAGTTTTTCTATATTTAACATAGCTCTCCATAATATTAAATAAACAAATAAATAAACCCTGATATTTCAGTGGCTTAACACAACAGAATTTATTTTCTCATTTATTTAGCTGGTTTATATGAGCATCTCTGTCTATTGTGAAATTGTGTGATTTCAGGACAAAGGTGCTTCCAGACTGTGGCTGTATGATCTTCTAAATATTCAGAATCCTTTAACCTCCATCCTCAAAAGGAAAAAGAGCAAGCAAGGAGAAGACTTCCCAACCAACTTTACTGGAAATAATTCATATCATTTCTGCTTACATTTCACTGAAGAGAAATCATGTCACCATCAAATACAAGTGTTTAAAAGGAATGCCCAATCTAGCTGAGAAGTTACATCCTAATGATAGCCATGTAAGGTGGAAGGGAAACAGATTTTTGTTGGAGAACTAAATATATATGACACATCTTCTATAAAAATACTCAGGGAATTTAAAAGAGACATCTCACCTTGGACAGAGTCAACTCATCTCAGTTTTGCACAAAATTTAAAACTCACTAAGTATAAAATCTGACTTTAAATTCTCTCTCTTAATTGAAGTTGTAATGCAGTGAAACCTTGATAATACATAACCCATTTAGGATGTGCTTACCTGTGTTGTTCTGAACTACAGACCATTGCACATATATGTGTTTAATTGACACATATATCTTCATTTTTCTATTTGTGTCAAACTAATATTGGATTTACTGTAAAAGTGTATTAATACAGAACCAATATACTAATAAATCAATGCAGTTAATCTATAAGTAATGCTTATAAGTCACTCCATATTCATCAAAGCCATAGAATTTGCAAATAAAACAGTGTGTCACATAGCATCCAGCTTTATTAAACTAAAATTGTTTAAATTTAACTTCATGTTCATTAAAACTGCATTTAAACAAATACCATTTCATATATAGTAACATGCATTATATAGCTCTTCTTTGCTCATTTCTACATGAACACACTTCTACTTTGGCTTTATAACTTTAATGTTTTCGGTTTTTTTAGTTTTAAATTATTATATGTTTGTTCTTATGTCTTGCCTCATTATTACTAGCTCTGCTATTGATTGATCTCATTAAATATTTTGACTGGGCTAATTTTTGTAGAAATACTTTGAGTTAATTGCAATCCACTAGGATTTTGGCTTCCAAACTACAGTATGGAAAATAGTAAATAGACTGCTAGGGAGTGACATAGCAAAAAACTCATTAAAAATGCTAATTAGCAAGCTGAATCTTTCTGACATCCCCACTTCACTAATCCGTTAGCTAAATACATCATAAAAATGTGACTATTGCGAGTGAGCAAATATCCAAAGGAAAGCCTTTTTGAATTTCCAGATTACTTTCAATTAACTGGATGCAGAATTGTCTAGCATATGAAATGCTGTGTTATTGGAATTTTATTATCAATTCCTTAATGAGTCATAGAGTCCAGTCATACTTACCACTGCCCTAGCCTGTTAAGGGTATTCTTGATTATTCCTGTGTTTACTCTTACTCCTCCCCTTCCCCTCTTTTACTACTGAATCTTTTTTACAAATTTTGCCAATTTTGCTACAACATCTTCCACATTCTGTCATTTATTACATCTATAATTATGCTAGCATTATCTCTCCTGCTAGACAGAAAATTCTGTAAAGTCAAGTATTATTTTTTTTCTTCTTAGTTATTCATTAATGCCTTGTTTTTGAAGGTGTTGAGTCTGTGTCAATGCTGTACTAGGCCTTTGAAATGGGTTTAGGAGGTTGAAGACAGTATTTGACGAGCAGTCTAGTTGAACACAAATCTTTCTTTTCATTTTTTATTACGTGTGCATGTGTGTGTAGGCAATTATATCATCCTAAAATTTACAATGGAAGGTTTCTTTACATTCAACTTATTAAAAAACTGATACAAAGTGGAGATTATGTGTGTCTTAAATGCTAGTTTTAATAAACCTGAAGTACTCACCGGTCCTAACTTCCGCTTATGCATGACATTTTAAATGACCAATATGTTGTTATAAACACTTATTTTTGGTGTTTTTTAGTTCTTCCTGAAATGGAAGATTTCAATTTTTATTTTTACAGAGAGTGTCTCATAGATTTTCACAGTTTTGGCATACATTCTTTAGAGATTTTTAAGGATTCTTGATATTTACTCTGTGCACTCTGATTCTCCTTGTATCCACATCCATTTACATAATTTTCTTACTTCTAACTTTGTTGATTTGTCACTCCTTTCCTCGTTTTATTCTCTTGATTATTAGAACTTTTAAGCATTTTTTGTGAGAAAGCAGGATTGATTGAGAGGACAGAAAAGTTCACACAGTGGGAGGGGACCCGAGGGGGTTGTCTGAACTTTTAAACTTTTAAGAAATCATTCTAATTTGTTGTTTTTTTCTCTCAAAGCTTCAATTTCATCTTGTGTGTTTATTCTTTCTTCTTCTATTTCTCTCTCCCTTCCTTCCTTTCTTATTTTGTATTCTTATTTATATATTTATTATTTTGCTGTTTGCATTTTATTTTGGTTTATGTTGCCATTTTGACTATTTTTCTTTATTCATTTCTAAAGAAATGCTTTAAAATCTATAACATTGTAGTAAATATTCATTGGTTTGCTGCTTGCCATTGATTCTGATATGTACCATTGTATTTTAATATCTGAATATCTTATGCTTTTATGTTATTAGAGAAGTAACATTTATCTATGTTTAAGATTTCACAGGAAACATCTTTCATGATAGAACAAATTCACAAAGTCTCCCCACCCACCCATCCTTACTCATCTCTTGGAGGCTGACTGTTATGATTGATTGCTGTCTGATATCCACAGGGCCATTTTTCCTGATTGTAGGGTATTAAGCTATAAAAAGCCTGAAAATACTACTGAATCTTCTTTTTTTGCTCACTATTTCTTAAATTAGTATGAAGTAATAAGTCTAATTAGGTGAAGTTGCTCTATTCTCTTCAATTTTACCTAAGCTGAAGATCTCATGCTTTAGATTGTGACAATGACAATTCATAGATTGCTAGTACTTTGGTCACAAGTCTAAAACCGTGTTAGATAAATACATTTATCAATATTAAAGCATACATCATAATTTTAACACTATCTGTGTTCTGTTTTATTTCTTTATTTGGTTCTATGCAGCAAATGTCTTAGAACACTCCTGCTGCTATAACAAAATTCTGGAGACAGGGAAATTTATAAACAGAAATGTATTTTCTTACAATTCTGGGTGTTGGGAAGTACAAATTTGAAATACTGGCAGATTCAGTCTCTGCTGAAGGCTTGCTGTCTGCTCCCAAGATGATACCTCATTGCTGTGTCCATAACTGGCAAAGAATGCAAGTGGCTTTCCTTGAGCCCTTCTATGCAGTACTAATCCCATTCATGAGGGCTCTGCCTTCATGACTTAATCACATCTTAAAGGTCCCACCCATTAACATTAGTACATTAGGACTTAGGTTCCAACAGATGAATTTTGGAAAGATGCATACATTTAAACCATAGCAGGAGGAAATGTAAATAGTACCTTAAAACTTTAAGTTTTGAGTCAGTTTGTAAGAAACATGGAAGAAAACCTTCCAAATAACCTTGACATGGAAAAATTTGAAGCAGTTCAAATGGGTGGATTCAGACTTTTAACTTTTAGTAAATACAGTCCAGGCAAAAGGTTGATAGCAGCAGGTTATTGAAGATTACTCTTCCTTTATCTAAGTCATAAAGTTTATTTTATAAAGTCAGAAGATTGATATTAGCAGGACACCAGATACCTTAGTAGCTAAAACGTTGATGGCCTTTGTAACTGACCATTACCATTTACATAAGCTTATTTTTACTAAGCTGGCATGGCAGAGGCAAGGGTGTATATAGATGAAAAGAGTTAGAATGTAGTATTTTATATACAGGGCTAGAAGTATGCACTGGAAATTTACCCTCATTGTTTAAGAAGGTCTGAAGATCTAAGTTTTGATTGCAAAGAGCTAAGTTCAAGTGGTACACTACTGCACAAATTTTCTGCCAAACAGTGCATGAGTGAATGAGATGCCCTAAACTTCCTTCTGTTGTATGCTATTCTGCTCTGAGGTCATGGAGGAAATTGTATCATCACCATTCATGTAGCCTACTCCTGGGCATAAATGGGCATATTCCTACACCATTTTTATCATATAATCTCTGTGTAAAGCTTTAGATTTAAGTTATTCACTACTTCTTTAATAAGTAGCATTCAGTCTATGAACAGCACCTTCTACGTTTTAATCTTATTCTTTCTCAAAAATCCCAACTTTAATAATCCTTTAACTCCACCAGAAACAACCCATTAGTTTGGCCACCATTCTTTGACCCTCGCCCAACTCAACTCCTTTTATCCTCTTTGCTCTGCCTAACTTCCTGTTTTGTTATAATATTTACTCTCCACTATACACTCAATTTCTATCCTCTCCTTTGCTGTTTCTTGCAGTACCACAACCTTAGTTAAATACAATTATTTATATTTATTTATTATTTATAATACATTTTCATGCAACTGAATAAAATTGGACAATAAAGTACAATAAACAAAGTACTTTATTGACTGCTCTTAAGTGAAATTCTTGCCAGTGAACCCCAGGGCTTTTATTGTGCAGAATTAATAAGACATTCTTCAATTCTAAATAACTATTTAGTATATGTTCATATTTTCTCAAATAGCTAACACATTATCCTGCATCTCCAGTGTTAGCTGACTATAACTATTAACTATTACATTGTAAATTTTAAATCAAACAGAATAAAGTTTCTACAATGAGCTTTTGTGTGGTCACTGTTGGTACTAAAATATGCATCTTTAATGTTTCAAAGTTTATCTTCAAAAAACATTTTAACACATAGCCAACAGGAAGAAAATGCTACAATGAAGTACTTTGAATAAGTTTTCTCTGTTCCTGCATATTTCTGAAGTTATGTATTTGATTTCTATATGTGTAATATAAATTCCAGATTATTTCAAATATTTTTAATATTTTATTTTCAGCCTATATCATTATTTTTATTTCCTGCCACCCATTCTTTTTGTAAAAGCCTATTTTATCAGACATCATTTATCTGATTCACAAAGACAAAAAAAGGCACAATTTTTTTATTTCACATATTGCTGCTCTATTAAAAAGAAATTTTCTTGCCTTATAAAAAAGTATCATTCTGACCTTGTTTATAAAGGGTATTTTCACTAAAATTTTAGGTTAATAGTTATTTTTCTTTTATAAATTTGAATATGTCACATTATTGTTTGGTGATGTCTATAATATATTTAATGCAGTAAGCTGTAATACTCATTGTATCCTTTCTGCTTATAGCATAGTCTTTCCTCCATCTGATGCCTTTAAAATATTATATTTATTTTTGTGCAATTTGAATATAATGTGCATAGGTGTGCTTTGCTCATACTTATCTTGGGATGTGCTGAACTGTTTGAATATCTGTGTTGATGTCTTTCATCAATTTAAAACAGTTCTAAAACATCATTTCTCAAATATTTTTAATACCAATTCACTACTGCTTATATCTGGGACTTAATAATATGTATATTAGACTATGATATTGTCCCATAAATTTCATATTTTCTGTCTTTCTTTTTTTTAACTTTTCTTAATTTTTATAATTCTACTTAATTTAAATTTTCAATTTCACTGAATTTTGTTCTCTGCTAATGATCCAACAAATAATAACTTTCATGTCACCTAACACTTTTTATTTTGAGAATTTTAATTTTTATTATTATTGTAAAATTTTACTTTTCCCCCCATATATATCATGGATGCTATTCTCTTCTACCCTCTAGATTTTTTAATATATTTGTGTTAGTTATTTTAAGTCCATATGTAATACTTCAAAAATCTGTTCTCTCTTTATTTTGTTCTCTTGAATTTTTTTTTCTTGATTATGTACCATAATGTTTTGCTTCTTATGTGCTTTATAATTTTTTGTTTAATTGAATTCCAAACATTTTTGTCAAATAACATTGAAAATGAAAGTAGATTACATTTTTACCCAGAATATTTCAATCCTTCTTTTCTGTTGAGCTGAATATTTTTGAGGCAATCAAGTCTGTGTTGTAACAGCTCTGTTTATTATCATTATCTCCTTTTTGTTAGATTCAGTTCATTGCATACTTCAAAAATTTGGATTTAGAACCAGAAGCTTCTATTTTGTAAGAAGTTGTATTTCAATTAACATTCCCTACTTTTGGCCTTCAGCTAGCACTGGGCAGCTGCAACTCAGAAAAGACCTCTCTCTTAACTGTCCTGCCCTCAATACAGTTGCAAATGTTCAATGTTTAATACTCACTGTAAGATTCAGAGAAACTTTTTGTCAGTCTCAATCAGGTCAAGACTGATAGTGTGTAAAGTCTCTAACACTCTTCTGTTTTTTTCCCCAAATATAGGGGGTAGCTGTCTTGGATTCAGTTAGAGCCTGAAGCATATATAGGGATCACCTTAGTTTTTCTACATTGCCCTAATAATTCTGCAGACCTAATATATCTACGCATCATGCAGTGTTCTCTCTCCAGGTGCTCTGCTTTGTCTCCAATCTTTCTGTGAACATGTCTGGTGAAGGCTATCTTTAAATCTGCGACTATTGAGAATTCATGCTCATTTTAGCCCTCACTTTATCTTTCAAAAAGTCATTTTAAAAAATCTCATTTGCTTTCTTTCTACTTTCCCAGGTCTCTTCTTTTTCCTCCGATTGTTCCACAAAGATAAAAATGACCGAGTTTCTTTGTTGACAAGTGGTACTGATCAAATTAGAAATTGGTTTATTGGTTTCAATTATGCCATAAATCTCTTGTAGACCTTAAACAACTTTTATTGGTTCTCTGCTTTGTTTTCATTGTTGGAGAGTATTCATGATACTCTTTCAAATAATAGGGGGGTAAGACTTTCTGTTTCATTTATTACAAAATCCTTGTGATTATGTTGCAATTCACTAATTTGTTTGTGTCAACTATGTCTTTCAAATCTTTAGTAATATGTATTACTTACATTTTATTCAAGATTTAAAATTTTTAAGATTTCTTTCCCTAGTACTGACTTATGTTATGTGTATATATGTGTATTTCATAAGTTCTGTCTACAATTTTGTCTGTAATTCTATCTAAAATATTGTCTTTAATTCTGTCTATGATTTTTCTTATGATTTCTGTCTTCACCATCACTCTCTTTTTTGTTTTGTTTCATTTTGTTGATGGTGATGGTGGTGTTTATGCAGCTGTAGATGTTAATCTTTTTCATAAGTTTAATTTTGTAAGTTTTATTTTATATGCTGTCTGTCATATCTGCAGCAAAAATATTTGTTAATGTGTAAAGTATTTACACCGCTTTGAATGTGCAAACTGTCTCTCTATTTTTCCAAGCAGCTCAGTAAGAATTTTTCTAACACAATTTGTTATCAATAGTGTAAAGAAACGTGTGTGTGTATCTGTGTGTGTATGACAATCATAGAGCCTAAACATAATGTTATAGAAAGGCCAAAACTCATGGAAAAGCAGCCTAAATAAATGCTGACTACACAAAATGTTTGCTCTTCTCTCTAACTTTCTCTTCATTATGGTAACATGCAAGCAGCAAATGCTAGTTAACCTCTTTAACTCCTATTAGCCTTTTGACTCAGTGATACTACTCAATGTCTCCTGGATAATTTAGAAAACTTCTGTTTAATAACTATAAGGAAATTGGTTTTTTAATTTCCTGAGACTTCCATTAGATGGAGGCAACAATTTAGGAACTCTCGAGGATAACTATAAAATAACCAAATGCTGCTGGAATATATTAAAGCAAAAAAAAGGAGCTTTTAAAAGGCTTTAAACTAAAACTAAATATTAGTGGGCTTTCAAAATTTATTTTCTAATAATAAGGAGCAGGCTCTGTCTCCTCATTTCCATCAAATTTGGTTTCAGATTTCTCTTAATGTGTAGTCCTTCGATAGTCTGATATTTGAGCAAAAAGTCCTTTACTATTTGAAAATAATGTCCTAATCTTTGTAATTTACTTGTTTGGGTAATTTTAAATATTCTTGAGATTCCAGAAAGAGAGTGCAAGTTACAAGGAGATGCTTTGTTTTAAACAGTTTAGGTCTTCTTGGCTCTCTGAAACATGATGGACAGTGATAGTACAAACCAGCCTCATGAAACATTTCAATAAATATCCAGCTGGCAAAGTATCTGCTTTTGCTCTTGGCATGCCTTTTGCTGTTATTTTACCTTTTTAGTACTCCTGAGGTCTGTGTGATAATGGTCCAGACTTTTCAGACCAGTAAAAGAAATCCATTTAATATAATGAGAAAACCTGTTTCCACTTAGGATTGTTGAAGTCTTATTGCCTGCTTTAAGATGTTGTTCCTTTGTTGAGCAAAGTTTTATGTGTCAACACATCATCTATGAACACAGTAGAAGAAAGAGAAAAGGCAACACATATCAAGCACCACAGTTAGGATGAAAGAAATTATTTTGTCAATAAGTGGACTTACAGTTTAAGAGTATTAGAAATAGGATAGCATTAACTCTGCAAAATGGCTTTTAGGCCAAGGTGACCAGGTGTTCTACTTTGGCTGATTAATTTGTTCATTTAGTTAAATACCCTTGGAACTTGATTATTTTTAAATGTTTGCCTACTTATTTTTATCAACCACTAATTATTATACATAGAAAATTATGTATGTGAAATAAACTATTTTGAATTGCTATATGCAAGCTTTCATTTTTATTTTTCACATGCTATCTATCTAGTGATCATCATAAAATCAAAATTTTTTTGTAGTGAGATGGCTCTAAAAATATTAATCGGCTATATTTTATGTCTGACTGATGGTAGTTAATAAGACAAGTCCAAAATCTAAAGCCATATATCTCTCCTTATAGAGAAATATTTATTTTTACTCATAAAACCTACCTACTCTCTTGTAGTATAACTTTCTGTCAATATTTTGTTAGCTCAGACTGTAAGAAAACACAATTTTAAAAGAGAAGTTAACACGGTGTTTGGGCATTTGTTAAACTGATCACCAAATTATGATTTTAAATTACCTATTTTTAAACTTAAATTATGTCTTTGCCATTAAAAAAATGCAAAAAAGTTCATATATTGTGCATGTAAATGAAATATATAATCTTAAAAATAATTAACATCACAATCTTGGAAAATTAAATCAATTAAAATATATGGCTCATCTCTTGGTAGGGTAAGTTTTTCTGTTAATTGAGCAGTAAATATTACCCCTTTAAATTAAGATGTGTCATAAGAACTGACAATTTATATCTAAATTTATTGTTTTGTGATCATAATAAACTAAGTGAGAAATACAGAGGTGTGCACATATTAAGGGTGTACACTGATATGCTTCCAAGTTTAAAGGTCAAAAACTAAAACCAAACTACAAAATGCATAGATTAACCACATTATATTGTATACTTAACACATTATATGTAAAGTTTTAATAGTCTGTCATTTTTTGACATATTAATAAAACTACATGTGTTGAATAATAGTAAAATAAAACAAATTGAAATATTTTTATTAGTAAGATAAATATGTGTTTAACTAAATCAATGGCAAATAATTAAAAATTACAATTTTTAGTCCACCAGAAATTGTCGTATTCTCTCCCAAAGGGAAAAAAAATCTATTCATAGCTGCTTTAATATCAAAGACAGCATTCTTAAACATTTTTAGGCATGTCAAACTATGTTTTGTTTATTTTAGCTAATTTGTAGTAAATATGCTTTGATATATGCACCCTCCTTATAAGCCAACAAATAAGAACTCATTTCTAAAATATTAGAAATAAGATATATTTACAAGAAAAAGCAATGAATGAATGAAAGTCACTACATAGCTGATATATTCCTCCCTGAATCATGTAGATAAAATTT
The DNA here is from genome assembly GCA_963574415.1 of Tarsius wallacei. Lineage (NCBI taxonomy): Eukaryota > Metazoa > Chordata > Mammalia > Primates > Tarsiidae > Tarsius > Tarsius wallacei. Next base: position 20,570 of record CAUYQG010149305.1, read on the forward strand.
TCTCAATAAGATATTATTATTTCATATAATCCACTTATTTCTATACGTCGTGTGTTGTAATTAGTAAGTAAACCAAAGAAACAAATCTGGGAGCTGAAGCACCAATATGTGAGCAGTTTTCTTTTGGCAATGGAAATGCCAAATATTTTTGAAATTTTATTTGTACTTATTTACAATATCTATTTTTACTTTCTATTGAATATGCATTACCTTAATAATTTAAAGGGGCTAGCACAAATTTGGAAGAAAATAGAGCAAACAACTTTTAATTTTACAAATAATTTGTTCATTGAATGCCTTGATTTAATTTTAATAGATGTGTGCAAGATATAATTAACTCTAATTTTTAAAGTAGTTGGAAAGCATTAGTTAACAAGAGGAGGTATCCATCATAAATTTAGTTCTATTGTGGATATTTTCTAAAATGTAAAATGCAACTCAAATGTTTACAATTAAATCACGTTTTGTTCTTGATTTATGTTGCCATATTAGACATATTTTTCTTTACATCTCCTTAATGTAAAGTTGGCAATATATATTACTATTTTGACCGTCTTTCCTCTGGAGTTTTTCTTTGACTTAGCCACTACATCTTTGTAATAGACAGCATGTGTCTATCTTCAAGAAGTGAGAATTTTACTTAGTTGCTTATAGGAAGTGTTACCTTGTTTCAGGATAAAATACCTGAAGGCATGTGGCTCTTACTCTTTGATTAGTGATACAAACCTAAGCAGGCAATATTGCCTGATTTCTGTGACCTTTTCCGTAAGATCTGTTCTGAAACTTCAGTCTTACTAATCATATTCACTAAAGGAAGAAGGTCAATAGAGATGGTACCAGAAAAGTCACTTCCTTGTCTCAGAAAAGTGAAGATTTTCCTTGAAGCTTGCCAGCAGAGTTATACTTTTGTTTTCTTTGGTAAGTATTGTTTCAAAGGTCATTTCTAGAAGCAGTAGAGACTGGGGAAGCGAATATTTGGCTTCTTTAATCTGTGGAGTGAAGTTGGCAAGGGAAAAGTCATTTGGGAATGAGTATTTTGTTATACAACTATTTTTCTGTCTCTAAAATTTTGCTTCACCTGGCTTTCATTCATCAGTTTTCATGTGATATAATATTCACTAACATGCACACTTATCTATTTAAATGTTGCCTTTTTACAAAGCTGTATCAATTCCTAAAATCTAAAGTACATATTCATATGCACATGCACTACTAATATGAATTCTTCCTCTAAATATAGTGGATACTAACATATTAGACCATGGGTACCCAATCCCTGGGGCCCGGACCAGTACCAGTGCATGGCCTGTTAGGAACTGGACCTCACAGCAGGAGATGAGCGATGAGCAAGCAAATGAATCTTTATCTGAATTTATAGCCACTCCCCATTGTTGCATTATGACCTGAGCTCTCTCTTCTGTCAGATCAGCTGGGGCATTAGATTTCATAGGAGCACAAATCCTACTGTGAACTGTGTACGAAAGGGACCTAGGTTGTGGGCTCCTTATGAGAATCCAGTGTCTGATGATCTGAGGTGGTGCTGAGGTGATGATGCTAGCACTGATTAACATTATTATTATTTTTTTTTTTACAAGCTAAGGTTATATTTAGTGACTCATTTTCAGAGCTGCCCACAGATTAACATTAACAATGAAGCTTGACTGCATATCCTGGCCCCTTCCCCCCATCTGTGGAAAAATTGTCTTCCGTGAAACTGGTTCCTGATGCCAAAAAATGTTGGGGACCACTGTATTAGAAGACTCAGTGTGCACCATTTTGAATGCCTGACAACAAACAACCATCCCTTGACTCCCAACATGCACATATAAAACAACCACCTCTACCGACCCACTGACACTAGATCCAACCCATGTACATATTTAAGTGAAGTCAGTGTTAGAAATTCAGACCTTGGCATTGACTCTACCTTTCCCCTTTCTTCTTACCATGACCTACTTGTTAAACTTTTGAGCTGTTATTTGACTCTGTCCTCTGTTCCTTGTTACAAATATAATTACATTAATGTAGGTACTAATTTTCTGACACTTAAACTATTGCAAAATTCTCCAAGTGCCAAACCTCCAGGGATTGGGAACCCCTGGTCTAATATATTAGTATCTACTCTATTTAGGGTATTTATTTCTCAACACCTCTTGACTACTATCATACATATCCTTGCCAAAGTAGCATAGTGTGATAATGCTACTCCCCAGTTGATAGTTCTTTAATTGATTCCTAGTACTGAGGACACCTCATTGTGGCATTCACTACCCCTTTTCTCACTTATCCTCTTTGTTGTTCTAGCCATAGTGGGCTATTTGCAGTTATATGCAAGTTTGTATAAATTGTAATACAAAACTGGGCATGTACTCTTATCATGCATCTGCATGTATATGCTGGTTTATTCTGTAAGATACATTTTTGTTGACATGATTTTCACATCATTTTCTCCATAGAAATCATAACCATCTTCCTTACTTGATTGACACTTTGTCTTTTCATGCTTTCATTATGGAACTGAATCTTTTTTTATCATCCGTGTTTCATACTAGAATGCAAGCACCTTGAAGGGAGTAAATCTCCTCTCTGAGTCCTCACAGCCTAGAGCTCCATATAGCATGCCATATGTATTTATAGATTGTTTGCTGAAAATCAAGACATTAACGATTGGTATACTCTTGGAGGTCCCATTTTGTACTGAAATGTCTGTAAAACTTGTAATAGCCTGTAATAACTTTCTTAATATAAGTAACTGCATTTTTGTTAAAAATCCTCCATCTTAGCTGCTTGCTACCCAGATGTAACCCCTTCCCCTACACATGTGTGACTAAAATAAGTTCCTTGTACTCACAGACCCACATTCCTGTTTCCCATAAACTGTTTCTCCTGACGTTTGGAAACTCCCTAGTCACAAGTTCCATGTAATTGTATGCTTTGTTAACTGAACTCAAATGTTACGCCTTGCAAAACTCCATTGTTACTTTCTCATATTATAAGCCTATGTTTTGTTAGTAACCTAACCAAGGTAACTCCGTGACCTAACCAAGGTAACTCCTTTGTATAGTAGTCCTTCCACCTTGTCTCCATGTAACTGCCCTAATTGTTCCAATCACCAGCTGTGCCTGGGACATAAAGTAAATCAAAACTCCCTAACAATCAAAAGTTCCCATTTTGGTTGCTAAGTTGCTAGTTTATGGTTGCTAAGTTGCTATGTATCCTTTCAGTTTTTGCCTTTATAAGTCCACCGCCTGCTTCACTTGGGGCTGAGAGCCCTTTAGGACAATAGTCTGCTCTTCGTCGCTAGCATAAATAAAGGGCTCTTAATTAAATTCTCTGTGTAATGGCAATCTACCTTCTTGCACTTCAGTCGTAACAGTACAGCAGAAAAGACCTTAATATAACAGACCTGTTACCCTCTAAAGCCTGATAAGCCATTATTTTTTCCTTAGGAAATAAATGACACTTCAAAATTTTGACTCTTGGAAATTACATTGTGATCTGTGTACAGTCTTTCAGAATATAAACTTGGTCTGTTGGGGAAAAAAAGAAAACATGTTGTTTTTAAGTTTTCTGTAAAGAAGGACTTTTGAAATTGTGATGACTTGCAATATAATATTGCAGCTAAACTAAAAACAAATTTCTACCAGTTAAGCCATTTGGTGTATCAGTGGTTTTAACAAAGACAAATAATCTATGCCATATTCAGTGTTCTAGTAAGGATCAGAAGTCTATTCCCCATTTCATTAAAGAGATCATCAAAGCATATCTAAAATAATCTGTGACTTTCCCCAAGTCCATTCCTGAAAACATGTGTGTGAGGGGTGGGGCAATATGTTAAGGGTCTAAGTGAACGTTGATAACATCTGAAAATTTGTAACTCTTATGTTGTATGTTGAATATAGACATAAAGATTAGTACATCTCTTGGCACAATATTGCAAGATAAAAATTCTGCCTTGAAATGTATCTTTAAATTTTTAATATTAAGTCAAGTCCAAAGATAAGAGTCTGCTCTGACTTTGAAAGAAATATAAAATATAAGACTGGGCATTTGCCCCAAAAAGTGATGTCATTATTTTCACGTACTTATAGACTCTGTGGTCATACTGTACAACTTTCAGATGACTCTTTGAGCTAAAATATCATTTTTTAATTTATGAGGTCTGTAAACTGGACTTAATTTTTTTGTGGTTCAGAATGTCAAGCACATATGGAATTTGTGTATATTATAGGTATGTTGGATTACTTTTATTTTCTGAATAAAAAAGAATTATACATTAATTCCATTTAAATTGTTGATCTTGATGTATTTCCTGTGTTATGGTTGCTGAATCATATCCTTCAAAAATGTCTATGTTGAAACCCTAGTCCTCAATGTAATAATATTTGAAGACTCTCGTCCTCTCTCTCTCTCTTTCTCTCTCTCTCCTCATCCTTGTCAGAGCACAGATGAAAAGTCATGTCATCACAGGGAGAAGATGTAAGCTGAGGAGTTAAGGAGAGGGTCCTCACCAGATCAACCTTGTTGGCACCTTGATCTTGGACCCCCAACTTCCAGAATTCTAAGGAAATACATTTCTGTTGTTTAATCCACACAGTTTATGTGATTTATTGTGGCAGTCTGAGTAGAGCAATACAACTTTTGAACCAATTGTTCAGTTAACTTCACCTGATGAATAATATTTTTTGCTTTTCCGTGAGAAAGTAGAAGACATAAGAATTAAGTGCAGGCTATGCCTTGCTAAGCTATAATGTGGCCATGTGCCCTTTGAGCTATGGCGAGGTCATGTTTCCTGGCTTTGGCTCCCACCCCTACCTTGGGGAGGTGAAGCTCTTCTTTCTTGCTCTCTAATTTACTCACTAAATAAACTATGTTTCCTAATGTTAAAAAAAAAAAAAAAAGAATTGAGTGCAAAGTAATTGTGATAAAAATAAATTAGCATTGCATTTATGTGACAATTTTAGTGGATGGTTAGATTAAGAGGTAAAACATACTGGATCTGAATAGTTTAATTGATTATAGTTAGAATCTACATCAGGAGACAGAAATGTAAATTTAATTCCCAGAATCAAACTTATTTTTAAAGTTTATTTTTCTGAATTTATTTTTCTGCAAAGAATGCAGAAATATTTATTATCAGTTATTTATTTTCATAGTCTTGGGGTTCTTTGTTTAATAGAGATTGATAATATGTGTTGTAAAAAATAATTTAATGTAAATGTTAACAGACTTGAATACATATTAAATTACTATTTTGTATAATAATAAACCTACAATTAGTCTTCACATAAAATAAATCTAAAAATAAATAATTTTGCTATCTGTATTGGCTTTTCCTTTAATTTACAGTATAGTATATTTTAATTATATTGATTAACAAAAACAAAGACACAATGAATAGAACAAGTTAAAAACCCCAGTAAATCCACACACTAGTATAATAAAGGACTTCAAAAGATTCCACTAAGAAAAGAAAAGAAGATTAAGAATTTGCAACATTTTTATCTATGTGGGAAATTACTTTAGGTGCATTTTTATGGTTATTATTATTACTTGAAAATAAAAAGACTTAAAGAAATATGACAATTAGAATAGGTACTGGAATTTTAGTAAATTTCCTGACACTGAATCAAGGTTCTACCTCTTTATGACTTTAGGCAATTTATTTAACCTCTCTGAACTTCAATTTCTTCCATTGTAATAAAGAAATGGCCATAAGACTCACCTTCAAAGGTTGATGTAAAAGTTGCATGATATAAAATATATAAAGTGCTTAGCATGGTACTTAATAAGCACTGAGTGAAAGTGGCTATCTAATAATAATGTAAGAAAATATTTACAACCCATTTTGTATTTGATATTCAAAGTGAACTTAACATGTTTATATTGGACAAAACCTATTTGAGATAAAATAAATTTTAGAGATGTAAATAGTTCACTCAACCACTTACAATCATCTAAGAGTTTGAACTTTTGACTCCTAACAAAAGGCATTTTACCTGTTAAAATTAGTGTATGCAACAATTTCTGATATACTGTGTAGGGCAAAAATTTATTTTTCACCAAGATTACATATGCTTCCAAGACACCCAGTTTCGCATAATACAGAGTCATCTAAGTAATCAGACAAATACCAATTTATACTAATACCAACTTATTTTTACGCACATACACACACATATTCTCACACACACAACTAAAATTAAGCATGCTCCCAAATAAACAGGTGAATAATCACCAAGCAGTTTTAAAATTATTACAAGATACAGGAAACCGCATGTCATTAAAAGAAAAGCTCAATGCAAATACCATTTATACTTTAAGAAGATAGTGTCCTAATTTGTTTCTTTATATATATATATAATATATATATATATTATATATATATATATATATAAACACTTTCTGGTTGGACAAAACAATATATCTTTATTGACCAGAGATGTTTTGGAATTAATAATAAATAATTAGTTAGTTTGCAATAACCCAATAAAACAGCACATGCTGGGGGGCATGCAGGGAAAAGGGAACACTTCTACACTGTTAGTGGAAGTGTAAACGAATACAATCTCTGCAGAAAACAGTTTGCCAATTTCTAAAGATCTAAAAATCAACCTTTCATACGACCCCACACCCCCCCTACTGAAAATATACTGAGAATTATAATCATGTATGAAAAAGAGACTTGCACATATATGTTTTTTGCAGCATTATTCACAATAGTAAAAACATGGAACCAACCATGCCACCCATCAAAAGAGGACTAGATTTTAAAAAGTGGTGCATATACAAGATGGAATATTATGCAGCCATAAAGAAGGACAAAACTATGAACTTCACAGCAACTTGGATGGACTTAGAGTCTATAATACTGAGTGATCTATCACAGAAACAAATAACTGAGTATCACATGTTCTCACTCATAAGTGGACCTTGAGCAATTATATACTATAAGAAAAAGATTGGCAGCAGCGGGAAACTGCTGGGGGTGGGGGAAGGCAGGATTGGCAGTAATGGGAAACTGCCGGGGGAGAAGGGGCTTTCTCATCAACAAGGTACCTGCATAATGAACATTTGTATACCTAAACCTGAATTGTATCCCACCTCTTTAAAATAAAAAATTAGAAAAAAAAAAAAGAATTAGGTGGTTTAGGGGATACTATGCATAGAAATTTCTAACTTTTAAAAATAATACATGAGCTCCCAAGTAAAAAGCTTAAAAGAAAAAAAGAAAAAGCTAAGCATAGTGGCTGAGGAGAAGATATTATCATTAATTACTTTTCAAGGTTGTCTGCTGCCTGCAGATTTGTTAACTCCGTCATGGAATATGTCACAAGGGAGGTACTTTTGAAGGAGTAGCAGAAGTGTGTGAAAAATCTCAATATGATGCATGAGTGTAATCTCCTCTTTGCAGATGTTAATTCCCTGCTTGCTGCAACTAGAAAGCAGGTGCCAATATATTTGTAGTGCTCCTTCTTGCTGGACAGCACACAGGCAAGTTGGAAAGGAATTCTGTAACAAGCTAGATGCCATGCATATGTGATAAAGCTTAGTAGTTCAAAAGTCCTTCCAAGTGCATGAGTATTTTTAGATGATATTTAGCCTTCTTTAAATTGAAAGATGAAATGTAGCAATTGAAGCTGAGTGTGTACTCTGATCTTGGCAGTGAGATAATTCCCCATCAGATGCTGTGTCTCTGATGAACTCTCAACAAATTCAAAATAAAGGATGCTATCAAACTCCTTCAAAAGCAAATTTAGTGTCTCAGAGAAAATGCTGCCCATTTTCACAAAGCACTTTCTTCATGGAAAAAAAAATCATGATAGAGAAAAACTGAAGAAACATTTTAAACTTTCAAGGTCATATAGGAAAACTCAATAATTCTAAGTTCGTAGTATTCAGTAAAATTACTTTGAAGAAATGTGAAATCTGGGATCAGAAAATAATCATAAAAAGATTTTCAACCCAAATAATAAACAGAGGATTTCTAACAGAAAAATTAATATATATATTTATCTGGGAATAGAACATTGCAAGAAAAATTTGCATAGCATAGTAAACTATGTGCCTATTCAGGGGAGTAAAGAAAGATAACAGTTTTTGAAAAATAAAATAAAAAGGCTTACATAATTGTTTTTGAAATGATTATCCTTGCTTACAAAGATCAATAACAAGGGTAGCATCAGTCTGTGGCTGGACAGGTACTTGCAGAAGTATTTTGTGCGTGGTGTAAGATTGCAGTTTTTTTGTACAAGGTTATGGGGGTTTTTTCAGTCTATTGTGATAGTTGTTGTCAGGCACACAAACATGAAAAAGTTCTCTTCTTGGTCTTCCCCACTTCTATTTGTCAGGTTTTTGTTTGTGTGCTTGTTTGCTTAACATTCGTGACTTCATTTTGATCCTAACAACTTTCACAAGGTCTTGAAATAAAGTTTATATTTTTCCTACAGAAAAAGTAAATGAATGACAGGAAACGTAGAGCAATAAAAGGATCATTTATTTTTTAAAAAATGAAATGAGTGTTTAGAATCAAAATAAACTTCTGACTAGTCACTAACAACTCAACAGGTGATTTTAGCGATTTGGTATAATGGTTATTTTATATGAACAGATACAGAAGAAAGTAAGTTTTCTAAGTGCTGTCATTAGGTTCTAATTGTCCTAATACTAGCTTAAACACATTTTTCATGTAGTGAGAACTTTTATCAACATATAAAGAATTATAAATGTAAGAAGTAAACAGAGCTAATCTTGACTTTTTAACACCTGCAAGGCACAATTTTATAAACTTTGAATGTGTAAAAATAATTAATTTCTAGATATACCTAAAATATTCTTGTTTTTAAACTGAAACATAAGAAAACCAAGTGCAGCAAATTCAGTTAGCATTCCCTAGAGTTAAGTTTTGCCAGACATAGAATTTGAAGTAGTGTTTTTTTTTTTTTTTTGAGTTGGAATCTCACTCTGTCATCCAGGCTGGAGGGCAGTAGAATGCTTCCAACCACCGCAGTCTCAATCGCAGACTCAGGCAATCCTTCTGCCTCAGCCTTCCAAGTAACTGGAACCATAGGCATGTGCCACCACACCCTGCTAAATTTTTGATTTATTGTAGAAATGAGGTCTCACCAAGTTGCCCGGGTTGGTCTGGAACCCATGGGCTGAAGCAATCCTCTTACATCAGCCTCCCAAAGTGCTGGGACTATAGGCTTGAACCACCATGCCTGGCTGAACTAGTGCTTTTTATTGCCAAGACAGTTTTCTAAACTTTTTTTTGTAATCAGAGAAATGTCCACTAATGGCTGAGTCAAAACAAGAATTACCTTCTAGAGAAGGAAACATATTCATTATTTAGGGTTGAAAAGAGAACAGGAAAAAACAGCAAGAAACAGAGGAGAAGCAGTAGAGGGATAAAGAATAAAAAGTAGGTGTGTATTTTTGTATCCAATTAAGCCTGATAACCTGCAAATAGAATTAGTCAACATTTCTAAAAACTCCAAAATGTGTGTGGGGAAAAGGGTATTTCTGTTCATAGTTGTTTTGATTAGAACTTAAGCATTTTCATTTTGATCAAGTGAAGGCAATCTGATAAGATAGCAATGTTGATAAATGGGATAGAATGGCTTAAAAGTCACAATAAGAAGAATGAAAGAATACAAGACAGTGAAACTTCAAAGCCAAATCCAGCTATAATTTTTTATTGGTTTTCTACCTTTCAAGAAATGCTAAGTTCTTTCTTAATTAACGAAAATGGAAAGTTTTGTTCTAAATACTTTTATAGAAAGAGACAATGAGCTACATGACTTCATTTAATTTAGCAAATATTTGTTGATTACCTACTCTATAAAAGACTCTGAGCCGGGCTCGGTGGCTCAGCCTGTAATCACGCGCTTTGGGAGGCTGAGGTGAGTGGATTGCCTGAGCCCGCGGGTTCGAGACCCGCCTGGGCAAGCGAGACCTCATCTCTACAATAAATCAAAAAATCATCCGGGCGTGGTAGCGAGCACCTGTAGTTCCGGCTATTTGGAAGACTGAGGCGGAAGGATCGCCGGAGCCCAGCAGGTCGAGGCTGCGGTGGCCGGGAGCGGCCACTGTACTCCAGCCTGGGTGACAGAGTGAGACTCCAACTCAAGAAAAAAAAAAAAAAAAAAAGACTGAACCAGGTGCTTGAAGTACTTCACTGAGCAAAAAATTTTTAAAAAGGAAAGAAATGAAAAGAAAAAAGTATTCTCTTTACACTTATGGATCTTGTAATATATCAATGGGAAAAATACATTATTGATACATTAATCGATACATTAAAAAGTGTAAAATTCAGTATTCTGGATGAGGATAATTGTGGTAGTAAATGATTATAGTTTGATGATGCCTCAGCATCAATTTTGAATATAGATTTAACTTTATCATACCAGAAGCAATGGTTAGTGAGCCTTGACACAGTTTTTTACTTTTCTGCCACCTCTCAGGTTCTGTTTGTGGTCAGTACAGTCTGTCTTATACAACTACCTCTCGGTGACCACCTTTCTATAGGACAGCTAGATATAACTGACTTGACTTACTCCACTCACTCCTATACGCCTAATCAACTTTATAGATATGTTGCAGTGGCCACCTCAGGCACAGTGTGACTCGATGGGACTTTGCCTGCTTGACCTAAACACACTGGTTAGAACTCCCTTTGGAAAATCAGCTTGAATAAGAGCACTGAACCCTCCATAAATACTTCTGTCCATAGGTCTCCCTCTCTCTCTCTCTCTCTCTCTTGCTCACCACCTGTTGCTTGAATATGTGTAACTTAAATGGCTTCCATCTTCCTGTTGGCCCTGAGAGGTCTACTGACCTTTTCTACCTGAACCTGTAAGTAATAAATTGCCTCTGTTATTACATGCGACATACTCAATCCTATATTCATTTTTTTGTCAGAACGCTCCTAGAAAGTAGCTATTTTGGTGGAAATAAATTGAACACAGTTCAGACAAGAACCACAAAATCCAATATAAACACGTTGTCTATGAGAGGGACAACTGGCCAGACAGGGCACATAAACATTAACCCATACACCAGGATAAATACGTATTCTGTAAAAGGCACACTGTAAATACACACACACACACACACACACACACACACAC
>CAUYQG010149308.1:0-12686 GCA_963574415.1 Tarsius wallacei
AGGAGGACCTATTGAGTAAATGGTGCTGGGAAAACTGGCTGACCACATGCAGAAGATTGAAACAGGACCCCTACCTATCACCATACACAAAAATTAACTCTAAATGGATCAAAGACCTAAACATAAAACCTCAAACTATAATAATCTTAGAAAACGCAAGAGACACCCTTATGGAAATTGGTCTGGCAACCAATTCCTACTCAGAACCCTAAAGGCCCATACCTTAAGAAATAAGATAGACAAGTGGGACCTCATCAAACTAACGAGCTTCTGCAAAGCAAAAGAAACCATCAAGAGAGCAGGGAGACAGCCCACACAATAGGAAAAAATATTTGCCAATTGTATATCTAACAAAGGCTTAACATCTAGGATCTACAAGGAACTTAAATGTGCCAAAAGGAAAAAAACAAACAGCCCCACTAAAAAATGGGCAAAAGACATGAATAGACACTTCTCAGAAGAAGATATACGGGCAGCCAACAGACACATGAAAAAGTGCTCAGCCTGACTCAACATCAGAGAAATGCAAATCAAAACCACATTGAGATACCACCTAACCCCAGTAAGAATGGCCATCATTAATAAAACAAACAACAGATGCTGGCGAGAATGCAGAGAGAAAGGCACACTTCTACACTGCTGGTGGGAATGCAAACTAGTGCAACCTCTTTGGAAGACAGTGTGGCGATTTCTGAAAGAACTAGAAATTGACCTTCCATATGACCCAGCAATTCCACTATTGGGAATATATCTGGAGGAACTCAAATCATTCTGCAAAAAAGATACCTGCACACGTATGTTTGTTGCAGCTCTATTCACAATAGCAAAAACTTGGAACCAGCCATGTTGCCCACTGAAGCTGGACTGGATTAAAAAGTGTGGTACATATACACAATGGAATATTATGCAGCCATAAAGAAGAGCAAACATATGGACTTCACAGCAACTTGGAAGGATTTAGAGTCGATCATACTCAGGGATCTATCACAGAGACACGGCCATAAGTGGGCCGTGAGCAATTATTATTATAATACTATAAGAAAGGTATTGGCAAACTGGGAATCCCTAGTGGGAAACTGTCAGGGGAGGAGGGGTGGGATTGGTAGTTGAGGGAAACTGCTAGGGGTGGAAAGGGCATAACTCATCAAGGGTACCTGCATAATCAACGTTTGTATACCTAACCCTGAATTGTATCCTGCATCTTTATAATAAAAAATAATAACAAAATAAATAAAATAAATATTGCTTGGTCACCCAGTTTCCCTTTGACTTCTTTATACTTCTGTTTTAAATCAGTGGTTCTCATCCATGTCTGCACTTTGGTCTCACCAAGGAAACCCAAAATGAAGAAACAAAAACACAAAGTAATGTGAAGTGAAATAAACTAGTCTACTGTGGGGAAAAATTCATTCAAATTAAAAAAATTATTTGTTTAAAAGACATAAGACTATAAAAAGCAATAGGCAAAACACTGTATTGTTGAATTTATGTAACATATGTAGATGATAATATCTCAAGAAGACAAAAAATATAGATACTAGAATCCCAAAATAAAAACAAAAACTGACAGAATTAAAGGGAGAAATAGACAATTCAATAAAATAGTTGAAAAATTCAATATCCAACTTTCAATAATGGGTAGAACAAAATAACAAAAAAAGAAGAATTGAATAACATTATAAACTACTTAGACCTATCTGACATCTATCCAACACTTCCCACAATAGCAAAATACATTCTCAAGTGCACATGGGACAAATGTTAGACCATAAAACAACTCTCAATATCTTTTAAAAAGTATGGAAAAATACAAAATATGTTCTCTAATCATAATGGAATGAGAAATTAGAAATTAATAACACAGAAATTTGAAAAATTCATAGACATTAAATTAATTATTTTTAAAATTAAAATTAATTAAATTAATTATTTAATTAATCAACACATGTCTAAAGCAACAGGTCAAAGAAGTAACAATGCAAGTTAGAAAATATACTTAAATGAAGGAAAATAAAACTAAAATTTAGGGGAGTACAGCTAAAGCACTACTTAGAACTGTAAATGTCTATATTAAGAAGAAACCAGTAACCTTCTTCCTTAAGAAATTAGAAAAGAAGAACAAACAACCCACGGCAAGCAGAGGGAAGGAAGTAATAAAGATTAGAAAGGAAGTTAATGGAATAGAGAAAAACAACATAGAAAAATCAATGAAAACAAAAGTTAGTTTTTTGAAAGAATAAACAAAATTGACAAACTTTTAGCTAGAATGACCCCCCCAAAAATCCCCAGAGAGTTCAAATTACTAAATCAGGAATGAATGAGGAGACATTACTATTAACCTTATAGAAATTAAAAAGATTATAGGGAAATACTATTAACAACTGCAGACTAATAAATTAATTAGATAATCTAGATGAAATGGACAATTTTTAGAATGACATAAACTACCAAAACTGACTCAAGAAGAAATAGAAAATACGTACTGATTAAGATTTAAAAATTAAATTAAAAATTTAAAAACTTTCCAGTAAGAAAAACTGAGGTTCAGATGGTTTCACTAGTGAATTCTGCCAAACATTTTTTTAAAAAAATTAACATCAATCCTTAACAAATTCTTCCAAAAAGGAGAGGAGGAGGAAAAACATTTCACCTCACTCTATAAGGTAATTACAACCCTGACTTGAAAATTGGAAAAAGGCACTATGAAAAAAACAAACTAAAGACCAATATTGCTTATGAATATAAATGCAAAAATACTGCACAAAATATTAGCAAACTAAAGTCAGAGTAAAAAGGACACATCATGACTAAGTGGGAATTATCTCAAGATAAAACAACCAATGTAATATACCATATTCATAGAATAAAGGACAAAAGTCATATCTCAATTAATGCAGGAAAAAACCAGAAATCCAATACCCTTTTATGTTTAAAAAAAAACCCTCAAAAACTAGGAATACAAGAAAACTTCCTTAACTTGATAAAAGAAATCTCCTAAAAACGCACAGTTTCATGATACTGAATGATGAAAGACGGAACACTTTTCCTCTAAGATCTGGAACAAGACAAGTATTACATATTGTACAACTTCTGTTCAGTACTGTACTGGAACTTCTAGTTAGGACAATGCAATAAGCAAATGAAATAAAAGTCATTCACGTTGGGAATGAATAAGTTAAATTATATCTGCACACAAAATGATCTTGTATATAGAAAATTCTATGGAATCCACACAAAACAAGTTAGAGGTAATAAATCCAGCAGTTTGAAAATCAATACACAAAAATTAATTGCATTTTTATGCACTAGCAGTAAACAAGCCAAAAATGAAATGAAGAAAACAATTTCATTTACAATAGCATAAAAAGAACAAAGTATTTAGAAATAAATTTAATAAAATATGTGCAAAACTTATATTCTGACAACTATGAAACTACTGAAAAAAATATAAAAAGATCTAATTAAATGAAGAACTTTTTTTGGTTCATAGATTGAAAGACTTGACATTGTTAAGATGGCCAAATTAATCTATAGATTCAAGCAATCTCCATCAAAATTTCAACTAATTTTTTTGTTTTGTTTTCAGAAATTTGACAATTTGATCCTAAAATTCATATGGATATGAATAGGCAAAACAATTTTGAAAAAGAACAAGTTATAGGTCTCATACTTCCTAGTTTCAAAATTTACTACAAAGCTACAGTGTTCAAGACAGTGTGGTACTGGCATAGGATAGGAGGTCACTGGAATAGAATTGAGAAACCAGAATTACCCTTACATAGATGGTCAATTGGTTTTCAACAAGGGTATCAAGATTATACAATGGGGGAAACAATAGTACTTTCAAGAACAATGTTGGGACAACTAGATATACAAAAGTACAGAGTTAGACCCCTGCCCTACACAATGCACAAAAATGAACTTAAAAGAGATTGAAGACCAATATAAGGGAGAAAACTAGAGAATTCTTCAAGGAAAACATATGTTTTTGCTTACATAAATCTTCATGACCTTGGATTAGGTAAAGGTTTGTTAAATATGACACTAAAAGCACAGAGACAAAAGAAAAAAAACATAAATTGGATTTCATTAACATTATAAATTTTTGTGCATCAAAAGACGCTTTAAAAAAAGTGAAAAGACAACCAACAGAATGAGAGAAAATATTTGTAAGTCATATATCTAATAAGGTACACGTATCAAAAATATACAAAGAACTCTTACAACCAATTACAAATTATAAGACAACCCAAATAAAAAGTAGGCAATGGATTTGAATAGAAACTTCTCCATGGATGATATACAAATAACTAATCATCACAATAAAAATATGCTACTATTAGATAAATGTGAATCAGACTACAGTGAGGTACTACTGTACACTCATTGCAATGTACATAACCAAAAAGATAGTAACAAGTGTTAGCAGGAATGTGGAGAAATTGAAATCCTCATACATTACTAGTGGGAATGTAAAGTGGTGCAGACACTTTGGAAAATAGTTTGACAGTTCCTTAAAAAACTAATAACATCACCCAGTATTTCTACTCCTGGGTTTATATTCAAGGAAAGTAAAAAAATATGCCTCTACAAAAACTTGTACATAAATATTCATAGCAGCATATTCATGACAGTCACAAATTGGGGACAACTAAAGTATTCATCAATCAATGAATGGACAAACAAAATGTGGTATTACGATGAAAAACTTTTCAGTCATAAAAAGGAATGAAATGCAGCTACTTGTTACAATATGGATGAACCCTGAAAACATTACGCTGAGAGAGGGAAGCTGAATATAAGTTGCATGTTGTATGATTCCATTTATATGAAATGTCAAGATGAGGCAAGTTTAGAGACAGAAAGTAGACTAGGAGCTGGGAAGCAGGGAAATGCAGAATTACTGCTAGTGGGCACAGGGCTTCTTTTGGGGGGTAATAAAAGTGTTTTGAAATTCTATGGTTGCACAACTTCATGAATATGTTAAAAACTATTAAGTTGTACACTTTTAAGAGGGTATGCTTAATGGTATGTAAATTATATTGGGTTTTTAAAAAAAGAAATATGGAAGAAAAAACTAGAATAAGATTCCTCCTTCAGGTGACTGCAATGCTGCATCTCAGTGGGAAGCTTGGTAAACACAGGGAGCTGCAGTCCAGCTTTACTTGCTGTCTTGGCCAGGCGCTCTTGTGAAGGGCGCAACCTGGTAACTTACATGGCCACTTGGATGGCTTCTCTGCCCACTCTCCAGGTCAGCCTGTTTTCTGTCTCAGTCTCTAATCACAGCACAACTCCTTGGCTCAGGCCACAAATCCTCTCTGTAATTCTTTGGCATCCTGAGTGTATTGCTATCCCTTTCCTGGTCCTCCTTGCCTATACATCTCTCAGAATGTCCCCTGCTGGGTTACCCAAGTACATAACTTGGATCGGTTTCTGCAGTCTGCACATTTCCACCACACCCAGGCATGATTGCGCTTGTGGTTTTTGTTTGTCGGCTTGTTTTTTGCTTACTAGGGATTCAGTTCAGACTTTTGCTTGTCACACATCCCTGCTCTTTACCCCTGGATAGCTCCAGATTTTCTCTTTCTTGTCTCACCAACCCTCAGTGACTTACTCACAGGAATTCGCATGATCCTCACTTTTACTTTTTTCAAGCACACATACAACATTTCACGCTTATTGGACAAAATAACAACCTAATCCACAAATAGCTGGAAAGAGGGAAGGTTGTGAATAATAAACAATGCATGAAAAGTTATGAAACAATCACAATACAAAAAAATTGAATGCAACTGAGGAGCCTACAATTAATTTCTACATTGATGGAGTCTTGGAAAAATAATAGCCTGGTTAAGAAATTAGTAATGTAGAGTATTAAAACCTAATGCCTGTGTGTATTAATCATGTTTTTTATTTCCTGTACCTTATATTTTGACATCTTGAGGAGTCTTACAGTCCTGGGGAGAGACTGCCCTCCCGTGGCTAGCTAATCCCTTAAGATAGTAAACTATCTATTTGGGAGCACACCTCTCATATGCAAGCCAAATACCTGTTATGCAGCTCACATACCAAGCCAATATTTCCCTGCTCTAAATCATCCCAGGACCAGGTACCAGGCAACTAGAGACTACCTCTATAGCTCAATGTCCACCAGAATTGGTTAAATTAGCCAATCCTAATCTGTTTACACTGCCCTGTTGTCCCTTTCCTGCAGAAACCCCAATACAAAGGGGGGAACCAAAAAGCCTGGAATTTATTTATAAAAAATTATATTTAGTCTCACATGTTTAAACTTTAGTCACCTTCAAAGTACTCTCTGTTTGATGCAGTATACCTATCGAGACACTTTTCCCACTGCTCATAACAGTTTTTGAACTCATCAATTTTGATGCCTTTTAGTGCTTCTGCTGTTTTTTGTTTCACCTCTTCCACATTGGCACAACATTTCTCTTTGAGGATTTTTTTCATCTGGGGAAACCAAAAAAGTCACTAGGGGTGAGATTGAGTGAATAGGGAGGGTGGGGCACAGGAGTCATGCCATTTTTATCAAAAACTGCTGAACATTCAGTGTGCTGTGGGCAGGTGTGCTCATAAATCATCCATTGTGAAATGAGCAAATGCATTGAAAGAATTTCTAAAAAACCAATTCACTGAAGCTAAACACAACTTCTCACAACGCTAGCTGGTATATTGATGCTGATGGGTTCCCCAAACACCCACCTAGTGAGAGAAGCCTGTTCTACAAGGGGCCCGCCCTCTAAAAAATAATTCTGGTTTTTATTGGGTCTGCCCCTCATAAAGCCTCTGACCTAGGCTTTCCCCTCACTCCCTCCTTTTGCCTTCTGACCAAAACCTAATGCTTCTCCCTTGGCCCCTGTGTGGCAAGGCATGCTCCCTTCTCTTGGAAAATGTAGATAATAAACTCTTTCAATGGCACTGACCTCTGTGTGTCATCAGTCAGTCCCCTCTACAAATTAAGATCCCTCAGGCACAAATGAGACACCATGCTTTATTGAAGGGCTTCCAAGGCTATGAGTAGGACATAAGCAGTCATTTTGTTCAATGATTCCTGTTTGTATATTAGAATCAATGAGAGAGATTTTTGAAAATTTCCCTGCTGAATTCATTGATATACTCTTGTAATTTGTAGAATTTTAATTTTTTTTCTTTTTTCTGTATTGTAAAGATGCGGGGTATAAGTCAGGAATAGGTACACTGAAAGTTTTAATTTTTTTCCAAGATAAAACAGTTTAATTTGAAAAAACATGCTGAGACTTCTTGAGTAATATGATGTCCTGTATTTTGATTAGGGGTGAGGTTACTCAGGGGTATTTACTTATAGAAATTCACTAAGCTTGGTGTATACAACTTGTGTTTGTCATTATATGGATGTTATACTTTTAAATAAACACTTTTTAATACGAAATAAGAATATATGCATGCTTTTTAGGAATAAATGGTAGCAATTAGAAGAATCTAAAGAGTCAACAGAGGTTGCCAGTGGGAAGCAGCACTGAGTGGAGTGAAGCTGAACGGGGGGGTCTTTTGCCTTCTCACTCTTAGTTTTTTGGTACAATTTTATATTTCAATTAAGTGCAATATTATTTCAATCAGAATTCTAAAAATTTAAGTAATTGTTATTTCACCAACAGGAAAAATGGTGCATATTAGAAGATACAAAATAAATACAAACAATAAATATGAATGATAATCTCACTGATAATCATTGTTAAGAGCTTGCAGTAGTTTTTCCATTAATTATTGTTATTATTATTATTATTATTTTTTGAGTTGGAGTCTCATTCTGTCACCCAGGCTGGAGTGCAGTAGCACACTCACAGCCACCCCAGTGTCAGTCTGCTGGGCTCCAGCAATCCTTCTGCCTCAGCCTTCCAAGTAGCCGGAACTACAGGTGCACACTACCATACCCAGCTAATTTTTTATTTTTTATTTTTATTTTATTGTAGAGATGAGGTCTTGCCAAGTTGCCTGGGCTGGTCTCAAACCTGTGGGCTCAATCTACTCACCTCAGCCTCCCAAAGTGCTGGGATTACAGGCTGAGCCACTGAGCCTGGCCTCATTATTGTTATTATTTGGAACTTTTCTTAAGATAATTGTAGAGTCACATGAAGTTGCAAGAAATAATACAGAGAGATCCTGTGTATACTTTGCTTGGTTTTCCTCAATGGTAATATCTTATAAAACTATAGTGTAATATCACAACCAAGATGTTGACATTGGTTTAATAAGATTAGTGGAGGACATTCAGACTTCTTCAGTTTTACTTGTACTAATTTGTATATGTCTATTTATTTTTATAGTATTTTTGTCACTTGTGAAGGTTCTTGTATCTACGACCATAGGCAAGATATTGAATAGCTCCATCACTACAAAGAACTCTCTTGTCATTTGATAATCACACCCACCTGTACTGCAAACTCCTCAAACCCACATTATACATAACCTTTGGCACCACTAATGTATCCTCTGTTTCTAAAATTTTGTCATTTCAAGATGTTACATAAAAGGAATCTTATAGTTTGTAATCTTTTGGGATTTTTTTTTTTTTTTGAGTAGTAGTCTTATTCTGTGCTCAGGCTGGAGTGCAGAAGCATGCTCATGACCACTGCAGCCTCGACCTGCCAGGCTCAGGTGATCCTTCCACCTTAGCCTTCCAAGTAGCTGGAACCACAGGCATGCACCACCATGCCCAGCTAATTTTTTAAAAATTCATTTATTGTAGAGATGAGGCTTTGCCATGTTGGCAGGCTGCTCTTGCCTCCACCTCCCAAAATGCTGGGATTTACATACGTGAGCCATACACCTGGCAAGGGACTTTTTTTTTCACTCAACAGAAAATTCCTGGAAATTCATTCAAATATATGTATGCATCAAGTTTATTCCTTTTAATTAATCTATTTTTTCATTCAATGCTATGGACACACTACACATTTTTTAATTACTTACATGTTGAATGACAGATTTGACTATGATAAATAAAACTGCTGTGAACATCTATGTACAAGTTTTTGTGCAAGCATAAGTTTGTATTTCTCTGTGATAAATGCCAAAAAGTGCAATTTATGGGTCATATGACAACTGTATATTCAGTTTTATGTAAACTACCAAACTTTTTTGCAAAGTGGTTGTGCAATTTTACATTCCTACCAGCAAAGTATTAATGATACAGTGTCTCCATATTCTAGCCAGCATTTCGTGTTATTTTAGCCATCCTGTCATTCTAGTATCCTTGTGGTTTTAATCTACATTTCTCTCTGTTTCACTTGCATATTTAACATCTATATGTCCTCTTTGCTGAAATGTCTGCTTATGTATTTTGCCCATTTTATAATTGAATGTATTTGTTTTTTTACCATTGAATTTTGAGAGTTCTTTATATATCCTAGACACTAATCCTATATCAGATATATGGTTTACAAATATTCTCCTGGTCTATAGCTTGTTTTTTTAATCTTATACCCATAGACTTTTATAAAAGCAAAAGTTTTAAAGAATTCCAAATATGTAAAGCTGGTTCAACATTCAAATATCAATTAACATCATCTACTATATCAATGAGCTAAAGGAGAAAAATAATATTATCATGCCAATTGATGCAGAAAAAAGTATCTGACAAAATCCAACACTCATTCATGATAAAATATCTCAGAATATTAGGAATGGAGGATAATTTCTTCAATGTAATAAAGAACATATAGAGGAGAGAGGCAAGATGGCGATGGAACAGGCCAGAGTGTGAGTTTCTGCAAAAGCAAGTGTCCATAAAGACTCTCTGCATGAGTGGGTGTGTGCTGGTGGGTGAGTGAAAGTCCATCTGAAGGGAGACTCAGGTTCATGCACCTGGGGCTCTCCTCCGGAGGTGACTGCAACCCACCACTGCCCTGAGATTGGAGCCCCTGGCACACAGGGTCGCCTGCCGTTCTCAGAGCTCTCTTGAGAGGAGGCAACAGAGAACTGCTGCTCCCCACCACTTGGTACCTGGCCCATGCTGTCACCTGTGGCAGCAGGCTAGCCACTAGCAGCAGGAGAAGGCAGTGCATGGAAATACGGAACAGAGCCCCACCAAACAGTGAGGAGATGCCGACTGGTGCCATCTTCTCTGTTCTGGAACCCGGCAGAGACCTGCATTGCCCACTCAGCTCTGTCCAACCTGCAATCTTGGACTCAGAGGCTATCCTCATACCCCTCTGAGATCAACCACCAGACTTGGAGAGACAGATGCCCCTCCCCCATGCTGAAACAGGTACAGACACATCCGATCTGAGTGGGAGATTTGACAGCAGCAGCAGCAGCAGCAGAGTCAGGTGATTCTGGATCTGATCCATCCTTCTCCCACAGTAGTCAGTGGAGCATCTGTCCCATGCTGAGAGCAACCTGTGTTGAGAGTAGAGGGGACAGGCTGGGAATGAGTTTGAGATCAGAGCAGCACCGAAATGCAGTGGCAGCAGCCAAAAGTGGCAGCAACAGTGCCTGGGAAAGGAACTTGGAGTTACAGAAACAGCCACTGTGTGTGTGTGTGTGTGTGTGTGTGTGTGTGTGTGTGTGTGTGTGTGTGTTTCTTCTCTCTTTCTGTTTTTGTTTACATTTTTATACTTGCCTTGTCTGTGTTATTTTAATGTGCTTTTTAAGATTTTCAGTTTGTGTTCAGGTATTTTTGAGGGCAAGTACATAAATGGGAGAGTTTGTAAGATTGCATTTTTGTTTGTTTGTTTTTGCTTGTTTCTCAGTTTATTCGTTACTTGATGCACCTTTCTCTTTTCCCTTTTCTTCTCCTGTTTTCACATTCCTTTCATTGTCCTCCTTCCTTTTTCCATTATTTTCCTTTTTCTTATCTCATTTTGCTTTCAGGTGGCAAACATATACCACCACTACATGGACAGACTGTAAGGCAGTGGGAAGTGGGTTCCAGGGGACCCACACACCTGTCAGTGGATACTGGGATCTGTGGATAGCTTCTGAATCAAAGCTCCTCTCTTAATTAAATTTCAAAACTGCAAAAACAACAGTCCCCTCGAGTCCAGTTTCAAAATTGAACAAACCCAAAGGATCTACATAAGGAATAGGAGATTGAGCAAACACAAGTAAAAGCTATCCCCCCATCACTAAATAACAGAATTAAAGAAGAGGTAAAACAAGGGGAGGAAAACCTTCACAAATGAAGAAAAACCAGAGGAAAAATATGGGTCTCATACAGACCCCTGGGAGGACAACAAATGAGAATGCAGACTTCGAAACTCAGATAATGAAGAGCCCCCAGAATGACTGGTCTCAAACCACAAACACAGGTATCAAGATATTAATAAAGAGAATAAATAGAAATGAGGAGAGACAAGAGGAAAGAATGAAGGAGTTGATAATGGAGAAATAGCAGTGAAGCATAGAGTGAATGAAATAAGTAACAAACTGATAAGCATGGAAAGCAGAATTATCCAATCAGAAGAAAGAATTTCAGAGCTTGAGGACCAAAATATGGAACTAACACAAACTGTTAAAAACATAGAAAAGAAGCTTAAAAAGACAGAACAAAGCCTCCAAGAGATGAGCAATTACATCAAGAGGTCAAACCTAAGATTAACTGGAATCCCTGAGGCAGATAGAGAGACACAGACCACTCTGGAACAAACATTCCATGAAATTGTCTAAGAAAACTATATCAGAGATGCAACCATTCAACGTAAGAGATTCAGAGAATCTCTGCAAGACAACAAATGAGAAGACCAACTCCTAGACACACAGTAATTCACTTACACAAAGTAGGTATAAAATAAAAGAATCCTAAAGGGAGCAAGAGAGACAGGTCAGACTACCTACCAGGGAAGACCAAATAGAATAGCAGCAGACTTATTTACAGAAACACTTCAGGCTAGGAGAGACTGAAGTCCTATCTTCAAAGTTCTCAAAGATAAGCAATTTCAACCAAGAATTACCTACCCTGCTAAACTAAGTTTCATCAGTGATGGAGAATTAAAATCCTTCCCAGAAATTCAATCCCTAGGAGTTTACACTGCCTCCAGACCAGCTCTATAAGAAACACTTAAGAAAGTATTAAACACAGAAGAAAGAAAGAAAAAAAGAAAGAAAGAAAGAAAGAAAAAAGAACAACCACACCCTTCCCAAGAATGCAGGAAAAAGACTGAAACACAAAAATCAAAAGAAAGACAACAGACAAATAAACAAACAGCAGCAACAACAAACTCTATAAGAACCTCATGACAGAGATAAACTCTCACATCTCAATAATTAGCCTGAATGTGAATGGACTAAATGCATCACTGAATGCAAATTGGATAAAATATCATGATGAAACAGTATGTTGTCTCCAGGAGACTCATCTCACCAGAAAGGAAACTCACATACTCAAAGTAAAAGGGTAGAAAACAAATTTTCAGGTGAATGGAACACAAAAGAAAACAGGAATTGCTATCTTAAGATCAGACAAAGTATCTCTTAAGTTATCAAAAATTTTAAAAGATATGGAAGACCACTACATAATGATAAAAGGCTCAATCCATCAACAAGAAATATCCATCCTAAACATATATGCACCCAACATAAGAGCACCAACTTTCATAAAGTAGCTTTTAGGTAAACTAAAAAAAAAAATTGACTTTAACACTACAATAGCTGGGGACTTAAATACCCCACTAACAACCCAAGACAGATCA
>CAUYQG010149319.1:0-19467 GCA_963574415.1 Tarsius wallacei
GGGGAGGGGGGATGGGATTAATGATACTCAATATCTGCCTGGGGACGGGGAGACACCTTTTATCACCAAGGGTGTCTGAACGAAGCATATTTGTACATCTAATCCTTAACTGTACCCCACAATATGATAATAAAAAATACTTAAAGAAAAAAAAAAAAGAGTTTTACACAAGCATGAAGAACTACCACCTGACAATATTCCTTGTGAGGGCCCAGAGGAAATGCTTCAGTAAGGCCTTGGGGAATTTTTTGGTAAGAGAGGTCATTGGCATCCCTGGGAATCTTAGCAGTAGACAATTAAAGGTAACAGTAGCAGGTGCCACCTTTTGGAATTGAATTATCTAGTTTCAATATGGATGATGGGTTTTCAGAAAAGCAAAAGAAAAATGGATGCAATGACCATATCATGTACTAAGATGATGAGACTGTCTTGGCCATAGGGGTCTGTGACAATGGCTACTAGGTCTTGGCGTTCCTAAGGGCAAAACAGACAGCAACTAGCATACACTTTAGATGAGACGATCAGAAATAAATAATCAAGGTGTGATTAGCAGAAGATTGTCAGGTGCTTTTAAACAAAAGTTCCCTTCTAAAACTTCATAACAGAAAAATATAGATTCTACTTTAGTTATAGCTCCATTCATGAACAAGTTACTGCTATAGCCACTTAAAATCCATCCCAATTGATCAGTGACAGCTGTGCCTCAATACCCATGTCTCTGAAGGCAGTCAATCAGTAACAGCTCATGCTTCTTAAAGTCAGACAATCAACAACAGGCTGGTACAGTAGTTGTGCTTCTATGACTGAACATTGGCCAATCCCTGAATTCTGTGTTTCTCTAAACTCCATAGAAAGTCTTTGTTCAGAAACACAGTGCTTTCCAAGACCAGCTCCCTTTTGTAGGGTAAGCAATAAATTCAGCTTTTACGTTTGTTTCCGTTTTTGTTGTTGTTTGTTTGTTTGGTGGGGAGAGAGGGAGGAAGTTTCCTTTACAGATGCAATGGAAAAATCTAATCTCTACCCGGTTTCCTAATCTGAGCTGGCTCTCAAACACAGAGACCATCAATTTAGGGGAGACCAGGTATCCTTGAGGTAGGACCTATAATGTCTTCATAAGTTTATATGATTAATATTTTATAAATATTTCCCCCAATGAAACTTGAAGCCATTTGACAAAGTAGGTAGGTACTGTAAAAAGGAAAATATCCAGACGTGAATCCAACAAGGACCCCAGTAAGAGTGGGGCTTATGAAAGTCATTGTAAATGACATTCCAGCCCAAGTCCCTTTCACAGGCCGCCAAAAGTGGTCATGGATTCACTCTGTCACCATTTCTCCAATCTTCTCTTACTTTTAAAATAAGGATTATTATTGTAGGAAGAACTGTGTGAAATGCTGGAGGCATCTAAGATAGTAAATCACATTCAACACTGTATTTGCACAAATTTCACAGATTAGTGTTCCTTCAAAGAATTAAAGTATACAAGGGTTAATGTTTCCAATATCTGTCATATTTCTCTGCATGGCAAAAACTATATATAGATCATAGCAGGTGAAGTATACTATAACCTTAATAAGTGAAAGTCCCAATCACAACTGCTATGCAAGATATTATATTGTAACTAGAGTAGTTCAGTACAGCTCAGGATCATTGTATGTAGCAACTCATATGGCAAATACATTCTTTCCTACCTTGCTAAGTAAAGGAGAACAGAGGACTTTGTTTTTGAGGAGAAATAACAGTAATTTGTAGATCACTGTCATGCCCCGGGGCTATGTTAATTTTCCTGCTCATTGGGACATATGATCTTCAAGGACTTTAATTGTCTTGACATTCTGCAGAATATCACACTGGACCACTCTGCTGATGATATGTTGTAGGTTTTTTTTCCAAATATATTTATTTGTTTTTCAAAATTTGCAGATTAAATTGTACATGTTTACTGTGTACAACATAATATTTTAAACTATATGTATATATTGTGGGATGGTTTAATCTGGCTAACTAACATATGCATTACCTCACATAGCTATCATTTTGTGGTACGAACACTTAACATTCACTATTATCACTTTTCAAAAACACAATATATCATCATCAACTGTAGTTACTGTGTTGTACAATAAATCTCTTGAATTTATTCCTCCGGTCTTACTGTAACTTTGTATCTTTTAACCAACATGCCTCCTCCTCACCCTGTCAATTATTTCAGCTATTTTTTCAATTATCCCTCTGGTAGTCACCATTTTACTCCATATTTCTGTGAGATCAACTCTAAAAATTCCACATATGAGTGGAATATGAAGCAGTTGCCTTTCTGTGATTGGCTTATTTTACTTAACATAACGTCCTCCAGGTTCATTCATGTCATCACAAACAAGAAGATATGTTCGTTGGACTTGGAATGCAGTGAGTAGCAAGTACTCTGGATGCCTTAAAAAGACATATTACGTACTAGATAGTTGGGAATATACTCTATGAATATTCAGGGACTGGGATATCAGTGAAGTTTTAAGGGTCCAGTTATCTGAAGGATGTCCTCTCCATGAAGAGGATAAGTTATCACATTTTGTAACCTGTAC
This sequence comes from Tarsius wallacei, assembly GCA_963574415.1. Classification (NCBI taxonomy): domain Eukaryota; kingdom Metazoa; phylum Chordata; class Mammalia; order Primates; family Tarsiidae; genus Tarsius; species Tarsius wallacei. The sequence continues at coordinate 2,583 of CAUYQG010149319.1, forward strand.
CACTAAAACAGCACCGCTCTTGGTATACGTCTCTGGAGTTTAGAGATAGAATACAACACACTTAAAACTAGTGCTCTGATCTTTTTACTTTGTAACTTGAAAAGATTCCAAGTTAAGGTCGGACCTAGAGCAAAAGTGAGCCCTGTATTAAGTTCAAGTTGTAGCACAAGCTGTCTTAACACTCAGACCATATCATCCAGAAGATCCATTTAAACTAGGGACATTTTTTCAGGAGATAAAGATACCCGGTGGAATCTCTGCTGGACCCCAGTAAGAGATTTGCAGAATATACTCTCAGAGTCTAGGTGTAATTTTGTTTTGTTCAGAGTTGCTAGAAAAGCAGCTCCTGTTGTGTTCCTGAGGACCTAGTAGAGCCTAAGTGCCAGACTGAGATATCAACTGGAGCTTTACTTCATAAGTGGATATCATCAGGTCTTCCAAGTCACATTGTTGCGCAGTAGTGGCACCCATCTATCCTATGCTGGAAATCATGCATTTGACATGGAGTCCATACAGACTTAGAAGTCAAAATAAATTACATAAATAGTTGACCCAAATCAACCAAGTTGTTCATCTTTATTGCGGTACAACTTCTCCTTTAGCTCACATTTAAGGTGTCATGAGATGATGGGGAAAGGATATTCAATTAACGGAAAGAGAAGGGTAAAACTCTGACTTGGTTCATTAATGCGTCATCTCTATATGTTGGTGTGATAAAAATATACTGATGTTTTACTTAGCTTAACTTGTGATGGATAAATACTTTGAGGACAGCAGTGACGAAAACATTGCTCAGGAAGTAGAGTAATATACTTTTCCATTATTTTTACAAAGAGGGAGAAGTAGACTGAAGCAAAATTCTCTCTATTTCTACCTATAGTAGTCCTGGACAGTGGAAAATGGTTTGAGCAGTTAAAATGAGACATTAAAGTCGTGAGATTATAGGCAAGAAAATCTGAGGAAGCATAAGTACAGACCATTGGAAATGGATACAAATGTCTTTGTGTCTCATGTCAGTGACTACCAGAGAAACCACTGTAAAAGAGGCTCTCAACCCCAAGTGGAGAAGATTCCTTGATAATGGATGCTAGCCAGTCTGTGTTTTCACATTCACCCTACCCCATGCTCAATAGGCTCATGAGCACACCAGTAATGATGTTAGAAATAGACACTATGCATGGACCCAACAGAATGAGACTCCTTTCACTGAGACTAGTTAAGCTGCAATATTGCTGAATACTTTACGCATTAGTGCTGAATTACTGACCCCACAACATGATGCCATCCCTAAAAGAGACCAGCCAGCCACTTGCTGACAAGTCAGTTATATCAAACCTTTTTTTTTTTTAATTCTCGAAGGAATCATAGGTTTTTTCTTACTGAAACTGAGTATTATTCCAAATATGAATCTGCCTTTTAGTCCACTACGCCTTTGCCAGCATCATTCTCCAAGAGCTTATGCAATGTCTGAATTACCACATCAGATTTCATATGATACAACCATCTACCAAGGACCTAATTTTATAGTGAAAAGTTGTAACAATTGGCAAAGGATTCATTGTTTCTATCAAACATATACGATGTAATACATTACATCGTATATGTTTGATAGAACATATATGAAAAAGATAGCTGGATAGAATGTTGGTAGGGCCTGGTGAAGGCTTAGCTAAGATGTAGGCTAGCGATCATCACTAACTACAGGTCTGAGGTCTTATTAACAAAATGGTACTTTTCTTGTAATAGCTAAAATGCGCATCTACATGACAAGAAATGAAAGTTTGATGGACCCTTCTCATAATCACTTTCTGGGATCTACTTTAGAATCCAAGTTTCTCTTCCTTACAAGAGAAGACAGATTAGTGGTCTTCCCCAGGTTTAGAAGTTATAGCACTGTGACATGCTATCATAAAGAGTTTCATTAAATCTGGCCAGGCTCGGTGGCTCAGCCTGTAATCCCAGCACTTTGGGAGGCTGAGGAGAGTGGATTGCCTGAGCCCACGGGTTTGAGACCCACCCAGTCAACTCTCTACAATAAATCAAAAATTAGCTGGGCGTGGTAGTACATGCCCGTAGTTTTGGCTACTTGGAAGGCTGAGGTAGAAGGATCGCCAGAGCCAGGAGCGTGCCACTGCACTCCAGCTTGAGCAACAGAGTGAGACTCTAATGCCCCCCTCCCAAAAAGAGTTTTATTAAATCTAAAACTGCAACTGTTCTCTGGACACTTACATAATTCAAACCAATGGACAGTAGGAAAAAAAGTTAGTATTATTCTTACACATAGAGGCAAGGATCCCTAGAAGTCAGTAGAATCACTCATATAATTTTTGGTGTTCTATTCTCAGTGATAAAAGTAAATAAGCAATTGTATCAACAAAGTCTGGCAAAGTCAAGTCAGTCAAGTATGAGACCCACAGGAATAAAATTTTAGTTAGTCCCCTACCTCCCTCAAGCAAGTAATCTTGACCAATTGATGTGGCTGTGGTTGAATGAAATCTGGGTGGTAAAGAATAAGATGGTGCCTGCGGGCTCGAGACCCGCCTGGGCAACTTGGTGATACCTCATCTCTACAATAAATCAAAAAATGAGCCAGGCGTGGTAGCGCGTGCCTGTAATTCCAGCTACCTGGAAGGCTGAGGCGGAAGGATCGCCGGAGCCCAGCAGGTCAAGGCTGTGGTGGCCGGGAGCGGCCACTGCACTCCAGTCTGGGCGACAGAGTGAGACTCCAACTCAAAAAAAAAAAAACAAACTGAAATCAAATGAAATATCAAGCAATAGCGGATTGGTTAAAAAATTATGGTACTACCATTTAACAAAATATTTTGCAATCTTTTAAAACATTTTAGAAGACTCTTTATTGGCCTGAGCTCATGCCCATGACCATGGAAATCCAGTGAAGATAGAACATCTTTATTTTTACACTTGGAACTCTGACCAGTTAACCCAATACTCTTTAGTTTCTTTCCCATAAAGAGGTCTCCTGTTCATGAGAATGAACAGTTGGAACCATCTAATGAGACTGAAGGAACTCCCTGGTCACGAAACTTTTCCTGGAGGAGGGAGGAAGGAAGGACCCAGGAGCTGCACTAGGCCATGGGCACTGATGCTCTGCTGCTCTTCTGCAGCCCCCAGGCCTGGGGAGTTGTAAGAACGAGGAGGTGCTTGACAGCACCACATAAAACTGAGGCATCCAAGAAGATGACAGTGGCTGGGCCCCAAAGTCGACCCCTCCATAGGCAGATCAGTGTGTTCATGTTTTAGGAGAATTCATAAAGATCCCCAGCAGACTAAGGAGAAATAGATGCAAAGACTCAGGAAACTGTCTCTACTTAGGATGGCACCAAGAGATGAAGATCTTTCGTTTCCTTTCCTAGTAGGTGTTGGGCCATTGGAGCAAGGGACTAACCATCAGAGGCCACTTGACTCAAATGATGGATTCTTTTTCCAAAATCAGTTTGGTCACTGGAGAATTGTAACTAGAACAGTTCCTAAATCCTTGGGGAGCTTTACCAAGCTTTCCTCCCCCTCCCCCTGCCCACAGAACTGCCCAGAGGACACAGGGCACACCCTGCCACTTCTGGTGGTGATCACATCTCTCTGCAGGAAGGACTGGCTGTTCTGTTAACAAATAGGTCAGTATCACACATGCTGCTGACAATGACTCCAGCTAAATAGATGCTGAGGAGAATTTCATTCTTTCCCCCAAGTCAGTCTTAGGCACCTTATTCAATTAACATGGCCACTAAGCTGCAGACAGCTCCATATAAAAGCCCTTCAGTTATAGAATACATTTTATTATGTGACAATCGTTGCCAGCACGATTTATTTCCTTTGATGGGATTCTGCTTTTTCCTTGTTAATTTAAGTCTGTATTTTCTAGTGCTGATTCCAGGTCTGTGTGAATTTTTAAAATGTTACCATTAATCTTGTGGACCCAGTGGCCACATATAATGAAGACGGCTCTGCCCAGGCAGCCGCAGTGCCTGCTGTCTTCTCAAACTGTCAAAGGGCAGCATCAAGGGAGCAAGGCAGAGGCACACTCACAGTCAGAGACAGACTTCATCTTTATCTCCCATTCCTTACTACACACACACACACACACACACACACACATACACACACACACAACCAAAACAAGCTGTGTGACATGAAATTACAACTCCCATTCTATTTTCCTGGGGCTCAAAGTTGTATTAAAACCACCTTCTGGGGCAGCAATTTTCAGTGGTGGGTGCTGACCACTTGGGGTTCCCAAAGCTTTCAGGGAGTCCACAAGGTCACAGTTATTTTCATAACAATACTCAAGATACCACTTGGCTTTTTCTTAAATAGGACACACACAAAAAAGTATAAACTATACAAGAAAAATATCAACAAATTAGACTTTACCAAGATTTAGACCTCTTGCTCTTCAAATGATGATGTTACAAAAATGAAAAGGCAAACCATAGACCTAGAGAAAATATTTATGAAATATTTGCCAAATTTATATTTAGGATACACGCAGACCTCTTACAACTTTATAAAAGACAATCCAATTTTTAAATGGTCAAAGATTTTGAGCAGACATTTCACTAAAGAAAATCCAAATGGCAAAACAGCACATGAAAAGATGTTCATCATGAGTCATGGGAAGTGAAAATTAAAATTGCAGTGAAATACTACCATACATCTTTAGAATGGCAGAAATTAAGTAGACCAACAATATCAACTGTTGACAAAGATGTGAAGCAACTGGAACTCTTATACACTGCTGGAGGGAAGGTAAAATGCTAAAAACACTCAGAAAACAGTTTACAGTTTTTTTAAAAAGTTAAACATATCCTATCAGACAACCCGGCCATTATACTTCTAGGTTTCTGCCCAAGATAAAGAAATGCATATGTCCACACAGAGATCTATACACAAATGTCCTTGGAAGCTTTACTTGTAAAAGACAGAAACTGAAAACAAGCCAGATGTCCAAAAACAGGTGATTGGATAAACAAATTGTGGTATATCATACAATGGATATTACTCAGCAATAAAAAAGGAACAAACCATTGATATAGCCACAATGGATAAATCTCAAATAATCATGCTGAATAAAACAAGCAGGGCAGAAAATGATACATATGGTATAATTCCATTTATATAAAATTCTAGAAAATGCAAACTAATCTACAGCAGTAGAAAGCAGACCAATGGTTGCCTAAGGGAAGGGAAATGATGTATTACAAAGCAGCACAAAGGAACTTTTTGGAGTGGTAGATTCATGATCTTGATTTTGGTGGTGGTTTCTCAGGTGTATACATATGTCAAAACTCATCAAACTGTATACTGTACATTGATTATACTTTATACTTCAGAAAATACTTTCCTCATTTTAAAAAAAGACCTAAATATACAAGCCAATGAGGTTCACAGTATTCCAGAAAAGGCAATGAAAATAAATCCTCAGTTTGATAAACTCTGGCAAATACTGATGGTAACTTTAGACTCTTCCTCTGTCATACTAAATACTGAAAGACAATGCAGTCACAGAGTTTTGAAGATAAAAAAAAGTTGTGATTTAGAAATATTTTACTTCTTCAAATTGTCTTTTATGTGTGAAGGCAAGAACAAAAGATCATCCATGTCCCTTTCTCTATAAGAAACAAATTAAAACATGCTCCAGATGATTTCAAAGTAATACTTAAGAATAGGGAGCTAGATAGGACCAGAGACCAGCATTTATTTCTCTCTTTTAGAAATCTGAGGAAATAATCTGAAATGTGGGAAAGACTTAAGATTAATAAAAATAATAACATTAGTTGACATGTTTGCAGGGTCATGTGCATCGTATAATCCTTAACCCAATCCTATAGCTAGGTGCTATGACCATTCCCTCCACAGATGTGTCCCAGAGAGATTCAACATCTTGCCTGAGGCACAGAGCTCAAATCTGAATGCAGAGTTTGCAGGAGCTTGGATCTGAATGCTGATGGGACAAATTACAAAATGCATGCTCTTAATTATGATGTTCTATCCAAAAATTGGAAATAGCATTATAAAATGTCTGATTCAGAATATTCTGCAGACATAATATGATGCTCATGGGCTTGGGGAGGAAGGTTAGAGTGAGGAATCTGGGATGCAGAACTGTATATGGAGCATGATCTCAGCTGTGGGAAGAAAAGACAGGAACCGGGTCCCTGGGACAGCGTTCGTAACAGCAACAATCTTAATGACCATCAAGGAGAGGAGGCTAACAAAATGTGGAATGTTCATATAACACGAAACTAGGACAGAGCAAGCAGATGGAATGAGCCAGACATTTTTCTGTCAACATGGCCAACTCTCAAAGACATGGCCGTTAGGTAAAACAAAATAAAACCAAAAACCAACCAAGCAAAAAAAGTTGCAGACTGATGTATTATGGACAATCCCATGAAACAATCTATTTCTATGGGTATATATGTTGGGACGCCACCGTACAAAAAAGGGCTTGGAAGGAAGTAGCAACTCACAGAGGCGATGCCCCAGAGTAGGGCAGGACGTGTTCGCAGGACTGACAACAGAAGCCTCTAGAGTTGACAGTGTGGATTTTCCCCCAGTTTTTCCATATATTTTTAAATGTTAACTTTTTTCAATGAGAAATTGCTTTTATTTTTTATCATAAAAAAGAAGATGGCAAAAATAGGAGAACTCTTCTCAAAGTTATTGGAGAGTTAGAGGAGCTACATGTCTGAAAGTGCCCAGCACAGGGCTTGGTGCTGAAGGCACATCTTGTTTTCTATGTAGTGTGTGCTGGTGGACAAGGACCAAAGGTCACGTGCAAAGAAAATATATTTGGGGGTTGGCAGAAGGAACACGCAAAAGCAACAATAATTGAGTTAAGGTGGCAAGTGGGGAAGAACACAGCAACTGGCTAAATGAAATTCCACTTTATTCCTGCAAAACACCACTGGGAAGAAGTCATCTGTGATGCACAGCTTCTGTGCCAGGTGTAAGGATGTGCTTAATGAATGCCATTTAATGAAGAAAAAGGCTCTTATAAAACACCTGGCACAAGCAGGGTGAGGGAGTCACAGGGAAGGGGACCTTTGCTGCACCTGCTGGCATTTTAATAAGCACCGTCTAGAGCGTGCACTCTCCAAGGCTGGTCAACAGTGTCAGAAAGAGGTCCCTGACCATGGCCCACACTCGCTGACAGTTTGGGGAACCTTATTTCTTAAAGACCATATGCTCAGGTATTGGATTGCACTAGAAGATAATTAAAATGAATCATTTTCAGCTGGAAGGGTCCGACTAACACTCAAATCCTCCTCAATGACTTCACAGCCAGGATTCCTGCTCCAGGTCCCCTGTGTTTCCTAACTGAGCCTCTGAGTTACGACTGAGATCTGTGAAGACCCAGAGATGTGCGGAGATACTGTAATTCTTTCTTGTAACTTGGTTCCACTAAAGGAGAAAGTCAGTTATTTTAATGACTTCAGGCCCTAAAATATTTTTAGTTGTGGTGATTTTCTTTTTTCATTGATTTTGGAGCCAACCTCAGAAAGAAACCACCATGTGCAAAGTTTACTACCATTTCTCACAGTCTAATGAGACACTTGTTTGTTTCATTTTGTAAGTGACACCAGCAAAGACAAGTGAGGTTTTGTAAAACCTAAAACAGACCTATTTCCTTTATAATGATTTTCACTATCATAAAATTTCTATACCAAGACCCAAAACTTAATTCCAAATATACCCAATGAACACGACCCCATCCCAGGGGAGGTGGACCATGGTATCAATAGGCACACAAGGCTGCTATAATTAGGATGTTGAAACTGACTCAGTCCACTCACTTTTAATTGAGCTCCTACTATGTGCTAAGCATTGTCTGCACTGAGACAGTATAAAGAACCAAATGAGACTTGGATCTTCCCTTTTAGGAATTTATCTTCAAGTAAACTGAAACACATATACAGATTTCCTATATCACAAAATAAAAAGCTCTAAATATCAAAAGATAGGCCAGAAAGGACTATAAGGCTCTATGCTTCAATTTTTTTAAAAGTGGCATAAAAAATAAACAACAAACATCTGTTAAGAGTCTACCATGCACCACGCCCTCCATTAGACCTTGCAAGAAATCCAGAGACATGGGAGCCACAGTCCCACCTACGAGAAGGAAAGAATGCAGCAGAGGAGAGATGGTCTGAGTAATGGCTCAGTAATGCAAGAGTCCAGACTGCAACTCAAGGGATATCAAAGCAAGGCCAGGTATGGGCTTGCAAGCAAGACTCTGAGAGTCTGAGAAGTGGGAGGTGGGTTTCGACAGGGAAGGTTGGGAGCAGCTTTCTAGGGGAGGCAGGTGTGGCTTTGCTCCTACCTAGGACTATGACAGTTACCACTTATTGAGCACCTGCACTATTTTTCATGCTTCATGCTCATCTCTAAATTAAATAACCCTCAAGGAAAGCAGAATCTATAGATGGGGGAAAAAAGGTTCAAAGAGATTAAGGAACTTGTCCAAGGAGGTTAAGGATAGGCCTTGATGGCTATCTTTCAATATTTAGATGCAGCTAAAGAAAATGGCTGAGCTAGGATGTGAGGTCATGCTACTTCCACTACGCCATGTTGCTTTACTGAGACAACATGGAACACAAAGTATACATGCAGGCCTGTTCATTTTCCTTCAAGAAACCCATTTGCCATGATCACTATAACTCCAGCCTACCAAACTGACTACAGAATGAGTTTTCCTCATGGGCAACACACACACACACACACACACACACACACACACACTCCAACCAAATCACTCTGCATTGGACAAGGGGAAAAAAGCTGCCACTAGAAGATGAAGGAAATCACAATTCCAAACTCCCCAAGTTCCTAAACGCATAGCTTTAAAGTATGTGCAGCTAGACAGCATATGGCAAATCAATTACTAGTTTAAGTCTTAAAACAAAAACATGGCAAATGTGGTACAGAAATAATCAAGAACAACGGTTCGGTTTAGATTACAGAGGGCCACTAGAGTTTTGAATACAATTAATCATCATTCCAGGCAATGGGAAGCCATATTGACACTTATTCCTAATTTGAATATTTAATTAGGGTGAAGTTCTTCATCAAATTATCGCAGAACTGGGAGAAAGCCTAGAAGACTTATACAATTACTGTCTTAACCCCTTGCCAGCTGCTCACCTATGAGCACAGCCGTTCTAGTCTCAGTTATGCAGGGAAGGATGCCTATGCCCGGCCTCTGATTCTGTGAGGACCTGAGGGGAGAGCTGGTGACTGGAACTCCAGCTGCAGCAGATGGGAGCCAAGTGATGGTAAAAGAAAGGTCTATGGGGATGATCTGCTCATGCTCAGACTAAGTTCTGAAATGAATCCTGGACACAGTCAGAATGCCAGCAGGCACAGGTACCCACTGGGCACTAGGGTAGCACTTTCTATGTTCCCTCTTAATTCTTGCAACAATCCTGCAAAGGATGTATAACCCCATTTTACAGAAGAAGAAACTGAGGCTCAGAGAACTGATACAATTCACTCAAGATTAATACTGCTTGTAAGTGGTGTAAAGAAGGCCCAAGTTACTTACCACACACACACATTTCTCACTAAAAGTAAGGGCAAGACCTCATCTCTACAATAAATCAAAAAATTAGCCAGGTGTGGTAGCGCACGCCTGTAGTTCCAGCTACGTGGAAGGCTGAGGCGGAAGGATCGCCAGAGCCCAGCAGGTTGAGGCTGCGGTGGCCAGAAGCGGCCACTGCACTCCAGTCTGGGCAACAGAGTGTTTCTCCAACACAAAAAAAAAAAAAAAAAAAAAAGTAATGGCAAAGAGAACACATAAAAGTCAACAAAAATATATTCAAAACTATATTGTGGATATTCCAACCTGTGTGGATAAATTGGGAGGAAAACCAAAAGCCAGGCCTCTTTAACACGCCTACTAAAATTTAACTCTTGGATTCAAAATGGACTACTAAGCACTCCAAACTGGGAGGTCACAATGCTGCTGTGGCCAGCTGCTCAACAGAATAGGCAGTGAGGGGCAGCAGAGCTCACTGAACAGTCTTGTAAGGCCGACCTGGGACAAGATGATAGGTGGCTGTCCAAACTCAGCAGAAGAGGGCTCGCAACGGCAGGTGATGAAGACCATTGTTGGTATCCATGGGGATGAGAAAGTCAGCAACAGGACAAGAAAATGCAAATGTGTGTTTCTTTTTTCAGAAAGGCAAAGACTCAATAACAGCATTTATAATTGCATATCAGTTTAGAGAAGAGATTACAATTCTTTTTTTTTTTTTTTGAGTTGGAGTCTCACTCTGTCGCCCAGACTAGAGTGCAGTGGCCACTCCCGGCCACCGCAGCCTCGACCTGCTGGGCTCCGGCAATCCTTCCACCTCAGCCTTCCAAGTAGCTGGAACTACAGGCGTGTGCTACCACGCCCGGCTAATTTTTTGATTTATTGTAGAGATGAGGTCTCGCTTGCCCAGGTGGGTCTCGAACCCATGGGCTCAGGCAATCCATTCACCTCAGCCTCCCAAAGGCACAGGATTATAGGCTGAGCCACCAAGCCTGGCTTATGCATTAGATCTTTAAAGTCATTTGTCTTGTAACTGAAATCTTGTATCCTTTGAACAGCATTTTCCCCACCTGAGACCATGGCCCCACCATTGGACTTTCTCCCTTCCCTTTATGAGTGCAACCTTTTTTGATTCCACACATAAGTGAGATTATGCCATATTTGCCTTTGTGTGCCTGGCTTATTTCACTTAGCATAATGTCCTACAGTTTTAACCATGATGTTGAAATGACAGGATTCTATGTTTTTTTATGACTGAATAATATTCTATCTATTTATGCACCATAGTTTCTTAATTCATTCAGCATCCACAAACATTTAGGTTTTTTTCATAGCTTTTACATTGTGATAAATATTGCAGTAAATGTAGGGTGGTAGATACTTTAAGATACTGTTTTTATTTCCTGTGGTTATATACACAGAAAGGGGATTGTTGGGATGTATGGTGGTTTTTTTTTTATTTTTAAAAGACAGTTCATAATGGTTTTCATAATGGTTCTACCAGTTTAAAACTCACCAACAGTGTACAGAATTTCTTTTTTTTCACAGCCTTGTCAACACTTATCTCTCTTCTGGTTGATATTAGCCATCATAACAAATGTGAAATGATGTCTCATCAATGTGTTTATCTGCAATTGCCTGGTGATTGGTGATGTTGAGCACCATTTTAAAAATAGATACCTTTTCACAATTTCTCTTCATTGGAAAAATAACTATTCATTCTTTCAGTCAAGTGATTATCATTTATTTGTTTGGTCTTTGATTTATATGAGTTTTGTGAATATAGGATTTAACCTCTTAACCAGATACATAGTTTACAAATATTTTCTCTTATCCTTAAATCTTCTTAGTGTTTCCTTTGGAGAAGCTTTTTCTTTTGATGCAGTCCAACTTGTTTATGCTTGCATTTCATACCATACTTCTGAAGTTATATCAAGAAAATTATTGCCAAGACCCATATTAAGAAAGTTTTCTGCTATTGAAAGGCTGAGGTAGAAGGATCACCTAAGCCCAGCAGGTCAAGGCTGTGGTGGCTATGAGCATGCCACTGCACTCCAGGGGGTCACAAGAGTAAGATTCCAATTCAGAAGAAAAAAGAGTGTTCCAATCTATTAAGATATATATATTTTAAATTGTGGTCTCTTTTTGTCATTCAGGCTGCAGTGCAAGAGCACAATCAAGGCTTACCACTGCTCCTGAGCTCAGGTGATCATTCCAACTTAGCCTTTCAAGTAACTGGAATTATAGGATCTTGCTACCATGCTGGCTGACTTGTTGTTTTGTGGAAACAAGGTCTTGCCACACTGTTCTTCTTAGGCTGGCCCTGAACTGCTGGACTCAGGTGATTCTCCTGTGTCAGCCTCCCAAAATGTGGGGAATACCATCATGAGCCACCATGTCTCCAGAATACTGTGGATTTACATTAATATAATGTCCTCAAGATTTATCCTTACTGTTACACATGGAAAAAAAATTTTTTTTAAGTTGGAGTCTCACTCTGTCACCCAGCCATCACAGCCTTGACCTGTTGGGCTCAAGTGACCCTTCCACCTCAGCCTTCCAAGTACCTGGAAGTACAGGTCTGTACTACCATGCCTGGCTTATTTCTTTTTTAAATTATAGACACGAGGTCTCACCAAGTTGCCCAAGATGGTCTTGAAACCCTGGGCTCAAACAATCCTCTTCTCTCAGCTTCCCAAAGTGTCAGGTTATAGGCTAAGCCACCATGCCTGACCAACAGAATTTTTTTTTTTTTGTAGTGTAGTTTCAGTCCTCCACCCAGGTTGATGTGCAGGGGGACACTCATGGCAACCCCAGCATTTACCTTCTGGACTCCAGCTATCTTTCCACCTCAGCCTTCTGAGTAGTGGGAACTACAGACATGTGCTACTACACCCAGCTATTTTTTTATTTTATTGTAGAGATGAGGTCTTGCCAAGTTGTTCGTGCTGGTCTCAAACCTGAGGGCTCAGGCAATCCACTCGCCTCGGCCTCCATAATTACTGGGATTACAGGCTAAGCCAGAGAGCACAGCCAACAAAAAATTTTTAAGGGTGAATAATATTCTGTTGTTTGTATATATGCCGCATTCTCTATATTCGTTGAGGGACATTTACGGTGCTTTTACCTTTTGGCTTTTGTATATAATTCTGCAGTAAAAATGAGTGTGCAAATATCTGTTTCAGGTCTGCTTTCATACTTTGGATAGCTACCCAAAGTGGAAATGCTGGATCCTAATACTTTTAATTTTTTGAAGAGTTTTCATCTTGGTTTTTATAATAGCTCCATCATTTTTCCCCATTAGGAACAGTGCAAAAGAGTTCCAATTTTTCCACATACTTGAAAACACTTGCGATATTGTTTGTTTGATAGTGGCCATCCTAATGACTGTGAGGTTGTATGTCATTGTGCTTTTGCTTTGTGATTCTGTCAGCATTTGTCACTTTGAATATCTTTTGAAATGGTTGTTGGGTCAACCTCTTCAGGTCTCCTCCCACTGTGGGAAGTTTCCTATTCTTTTCATAATTCCTGCTTTCTGTTTCCTTTTTTTTTTTTTTTAGAATTCAAATTTAGATTGTCAGATTTCTTTTTTTTCTCTTTAATTTTTTTTTTTAATTGTAGAGTACAACTATGGGTTAGGTATACAAATATGCATTGTGCAGGTACCCTTGTTGATGAGGTATGTCCCCAATTACTGCATTCTAAAAATGAAAAAAAAAGAAATGGTTGTTGGTCATATGTTGATCTTGGGAAAAGTGAATTTTCTTTACTCTTTAACTTCTTAAAATCATGTTATTTCTGTTGTGTTTTAGAAATTATTTACATATTCTGAATTTTAAGTTTTATCAAATATGTAAGCTGCATTCTTTAGGACACATTTGCTCCACTGAAGGTTTCCCATTGTGTGAAGTTTTTTACTTTGAGTAATTAGTTCCATTTTCCTTTTTTTGTTGTTGTTACTGTTGCTAATGCTTTTGATGCCAGCTCTAAGGAACCATTGTCAAGATCAGTATCTTAATCTCCATCCTAAATTTGATTCTAGTAACTTTATAGTTTTTACATTTGTCCTTTATTATTTAGACAGTTTTTTTGTGTGATGGAAGAGTCCTTCATATTATTTTCCTTTTCCACTAATCATTTTCAACACCATTTGTTAAATAACCTGTTTTTTCCTCATTGTGTAGTCATGTCAACCTCATTGATGGTCATTTAATTATATTCATAGGGGTTTTTTTTTGAAGTTTTCTATTCTGTTTCATTATCTGTTTGTTCCTCTATTCCAGTACCACATTGCTTTTCTTATTTTTTTTTGAGTTGGAGTCTCACTCTGTCACCCAGACTGGAGTGCAGTGGCTGCTCCCGGCCACTGCAGCCTAGACCTGCTTGGCTCTGGCAATTCTTCCACCTCAGTAGCTGGAACTATAGGTATGTGCTACCAAGCCTGGCTAATTTTTTATTTATTGTAGAGATGAGGTCTCGTCCAGTTGCCCAGGTGGGTCTCGAACCTGCAGGGTCAGAAAAATCCACTCACCTTGGCCTCCCAAAGAGCTGTGATTACAGGCTGAGCCACCGAGCCCAGCCACATTGTTTTTCTTTGTGTTAATTTGTAATTTTAGTTTTGTTTTTGAGTTGGAGGCTTACTGTGCTGGGCTCAGGAGATTCTTCCACCTCAACCTTCTAAGTAGCTGGAACAGATATACACCACCATGCCTGGCTGTTTTTGATTCCCTGTATAGATGTGAACTGAGGCAACCCTCTCACCTCAGTCTCCCAGAGTGTTGGGATTATAGGCATGAGCCACCACACCCAGCCTGTAATATGTTTAAAATCAGGAAGTGTGATGCCTCTAACTTGCCTCCTCTTTATCAAGGCTGTTTTGGCTATTTATATTCCTTGAGATCTTATGTAAATTTTAGAATTTAAAGCTTTCTTTTTTTAGTGGAGTATTACTCTGTCCTCCATGCTACATTGCAGTGGCATGCCCACAACCATTCCAGTGTTGACCTGCTGTGCTCCAGCGATCATTCCAAGTAGATGAAGCTACAAGTTCACACTCTCATGCCCGGCTAATTTTTGAGTTTTATATTAGAGATGGGGTCCCATTAGGATGTCCCAGCTGGTTGTAACATGCAGGTTCAGGCATTCCACTTGTCTTAGCCTCCTAAAGTGCTGGGATTACAGGGTGAGCTACTGAGCCCATCCAGAATTTTAAAAAATATATTTTTGCAAAGAAAAACATCATTGGAATTTTCTTAGAAATTACATTGAGCAGAGCTCGGTGGCTCAGCCTGTAATCCTGCGTCTTTGGGAGGCTAAGGTGAGTGGATTGCCTGAGCCTGCAGGTTCGAGACCCGCCTGGGCAAGCGAGACCTCATCTCTACAATAAATCAAAAAATTAGCCGGGTGTGGTAGCGCGCGCCTGTAGTTCCAGCTCCTTGGAAGGCTGAGGCGGAAGGATCACCAGAGCCCAGCAGGTCGAGGCTGCACTGGCTGGGAGCGGCCACTGCACTCCAGTCTGGGTGACAGAGCGAGACTCCAACTCAAAAAAAAAAAAAAAGAAATTACATTGAATTTTATATCACTGTGGGTAGAATTGACAATGATATTAAACTTGTCAGTTCTTTTTGAGATGTCGTCTCATTCTTCTGTTTCTGACTGGAGTGCACAAGCATGGTTTCAAGCCTCAACCTCCTGGGCTCAGTTCTTCCCACCTCAGCCTCACGTGTATTACTGTGTTTCCACAGTCATCTCTTATCTGGCATTTCTGTTCATTATTGAAAGCAGAGTATTGAATTCTTTGAGTTTGCTGTGTGTTTTTTGCTTTGTCAATATTTGCTGTGTATATTTGGCAACCATGATATTAGTTGCATTCGCATCATTACTAGCTATAGATTCCTAGTCAATCGACCCTTTTATATTTACCATTCTTTGCTTATCGTGACAGTTTTTCACTTACTGTGAGTTTTGTCTGATATAATGTGGCAACCTTGTCTTCTTTTGGTACTATTGGTGTAGAATGCAGTAAGTCTCTTACATTTGAACCTAGAAGTTATGAGCTTTCAGAGATGCAAACATGCATTTGCATGTGCAATTACATAAGTGTTTTTTTCTTTATTTTTTGTGTTGCTTTATTGTTTGCTTTATTTTTTGTGTTTGGGTCTCATGTTTTTTTGTGTGTGAAAAATATACACCTATTACAGCACAGCTGTATAGCAAATTGTGTTATCTGAGTATCTAAGATAACCTTGTTGGATTTGTTCTCATAATGAAACTGACTTGTATGTGGGGGCTGTACTGTATTTTTTTTCCATTTTCTTACTCTTGTCTAGTTTCACTTTTTAGAAGTAAAGTAAATCTTTTAAAGACAGCATATTTTTAGATCTAGATTGTTAATGCATCATCCATTTTAAGTGATTCTGGTGTTTAAAGTAATTCCTGAATGGGAAACGTTTATTGTCACCCTTTTTGTTGTTGTTGAGGGGGAGTTTCACTCTGTTGCCAAGCGTGGAGTGCAGTGGCACACTCATGGCCACCACTGCCTTGAACTGCTGGACTCAGGCGATCCTTCTACATCAGCCTTCCAAGTAGCTGGAAACACAGACACACGTCACTGTGCCCAGCTAACATTTTTATTTATTGTGGAGATGAGGTCTCACCAAGTTGCCCAGGCTGGCCTCTAACCTGTGGGCTCAGACAATCCTCTCACCTCGGCCTCCCAAAGTGCTGGAATTATAGGCGTGAGCCACCATGTCTGACACTTTAACACTTTTTACTTTTTTTCTGTTTCCTGTAGCTATGTTGCCCTTGTTTTCCTCTCTTACTGTCCTCCTGTGTGGTTTTTATTTTTGTAGTAATGAATCTTGATTAGCTTTTCATTACCTTTTGCATACCTTTTATAAATATTTTCTTTGTGATTCCTGTTGCAAAGAGACAGCATATAAAACATCTGAAAGTCAGCCAGGCTCGGTGGCTCAGCCTGTAATCCCGTGCCTTTGGGAGGCTGAGGTGAGTGGATTGCCTGAGCCCGTGGGTTCGAGACCCACCTGGGCAAGCAAGACCTCATCTCTACAATAAAATCAAAAAATTAGCCGGGCGTGGTAGCGCGCGCCTGTAGTTCCAGCTACTTGGAAGGCTGGGGTGGAAGGATCGCCGGAGCCCAGCAGGTCGAGGCTGCGGTGGCTGGGAGCGGCCACTGCACTCCAGTCTGGGCAACAGAGTGAGACTCCAACTCAAAAAAAAAAATCTTAAAGTCATACCAATACATCTTAATGTCAGAATAACTTAACTTCAATCTCATACAAGCACTCTTCATTTTTACATCTTCCCTCACTA
>CAUYQG010149321.1:0-17744 GCA_963574415.1 Tarsius wallacei
TGGACCGGATGGTTTTCCAGCAGAATTCTACAAAACGTACAAGAAGGAGCGGATACCAATCCTATTAAAAGTATTCCAGGCAATTGAGAAAGATGGAATTCTCCCCAAATCATTTTACTAAGCTACCCTCACAATGATACCCAAACTGGGAAAAGATCCAACAAAGAAAAAGAACTACAGGCCAATATCCCTTATGAACATAGAAGCAAAAATCCTCAACAAGATTCTAGCAAATCGGATCCAAAAGCACATCTCAAAAATCATCCACCACGACCAAGTAGGCTTCATCCCCAAGATGCACAGCTGGTTCAACATTCACAAGACCATAAATGTAATTAAATACATCAACAGATGTAAAAACAAGAACCACATGATTATCTCATTAGATGCAGAAAAAGCTTTTGATAAAATCCAGCATCGCTTCTTGATAAAAACCCCCAAACACCTAGATATAGAAATAACATACCTCAAAATAGTAAGCGCCATCTACGACAAACCCACAGCTAAAACATTGCTAAATGGACAGAAACTAGAATCATTTCCCCTGAAAACCGGAACAAGTTAAGGCTGCCCACTCTCACCCCTCTTGTTCAATATTGTGTTGGAAGTCCTAGCTCAGGTAATTAGACAAGAGAAGGAAATCAGTGGTATCCAAATAGGAAAAGAAGGGTCAATTTATCCCTTTTTGCTGATGATATGATCCTATAACTTGAAAATCCAAGAGAATCTGTCAAAAACCTGCTTGCACTGATAAAGGACTTTGACAAAGTCTCAGGGTACAAAATAAATGTGTAAAAGACAATTGCATTCCTATACACCAAAAACAAGCAGGCAGAGAACCAAATAAAAAGCACAATCCCATTCAAAATAGCCACCACAAAAATGAAATACTTCGGCATCTTCCTAACCAGAGAAGTGAAGGACGTTTACAATAAGAATTACAAAACACTGCTCAGAGAAATCCAAGAAGACACAAACAAATGGAAAAATATTCCATGCTAATGAATAGGAAGAATCAACATTGTTAAGATGTCCATCCTACCAAAGGCAATCTATAGATTCAATGTAATACTCATTAAGTTACCAACATCATTCTTCTCAGACCTGGAAATGACAATATAGAAATTCATATGGAAACAAAAACGACCATGAATATCTAAAACAATCCTTAGCAAAAGAAACAAAGCAGTAGGTAACACACTTCCAGACTTCAAACTTTAAGGATACAGTAATCAAAACAGCCTGGTTAGTACAAGAACAGGCACATAGACCAATGGAACAGGATAGATATTCCAGAAGCAAAGCCTCAATCTCTCAACCAACTCATCTTTGACAAAGCCTCCAACAATCACTGGAAAGAGGAGAACCTATTCAGTAAATGGTGCTGGGAAAACTGGCTGACCACATGCAGTAGATTGAAACAGGACCCCTACCTATCACCATACACAAAAATTAACTCTAAATGGTTCAAAGACCTAAACATAAAACCTCAAACTATAAAAATATTAGAAAGCGCAAGAGACATCCTTGTGGAAATTGGAACTGGGAATCAATTCCCTCAGAACTCTAAAGGCCAATACCTTAAGAAATAAGATAGACAAGTGGGACCTCATCAAATTAATGAGCTTTCACAAAGCAAAAGAAACCATCAAGAGAACAGGGAATGGAATTCGCAGCCCACAGAATGGGAAAAAATATTTGCTAACTATATATATATCTGGCACAGACCTAACATCTAGTATCTACAAGGAACTCAAATACACCAATAGGAAAAAAACAAACAAACAGCTCCTTTAAAAAGTGGGCAAAAGACATGAATAGACACTTCTCAAAAGAAGATATATGGGCAGCTAACAGACACATGAAAAAGTGCTCCTCAACCTCACTCATCATCAGAGAAATGCAAATCAAAACCACTTGAGATACCACCTAATCCCTGTAAGAATGGCTATCATTAATGAAACAAACAACAACAGATACTGGCGAGGATGTGGAGAAAAAGGAACATTTCTACACTGCTGGTGGGAATGCAGACTAGTACAATCTCTTTGGAAGACAGTGTGGTGATTTCTAAAAGAACTAGAACTTGACCTTCCATATGACCCAGCAATTCCTCTATTGGGAATATTTCCAGTGGAACTCAAATTATTCTACAAAAAAGATACCTGTACACGTATGGTTGTTGCAGCTCTATTCACAATAGCAAAAACATGGAACCAACTGTGTTGCCAATAGAATGTGGACTGGATTAAAGAAATGTGATACACATACACAATACAATATTATGCAGCCATAAAGAAAGACAAATATATGAATTTTGCAGCAACTTGGGCGGATTTGGAGTCGATCATACTCAGTGATTTTTCACAGAAACAAAGAATTGAGTTCCATATGTTCTCACTCATTAGCTGAGCTTGAACTATTATAATACTATATGAAAGGAAAGCAATTGGCAGCAGTGGAAAACTGTCAGGGGAAGGGGGGTGGGACTGGCAATTGAGGTAAACTGCTAGGGGAGGGAGGGGCATACCTCATCCACAAGGGTATCTGCATGATTAATGTTTATATACCTAACCCTGAATTATGCCCCACACCTTTATAATAAATAAATAAATAAAAATCATTATTCAAGATTACCTACAGTTTTGCTGGATAAGTTTATTAGCAAATAGTTTTTTGTACATTTGTTAAGAGTTTCTATATATAAAAGCATGCCATCTGAAAATAAAGATGATTTTTCTTCTTCCTTTAAAAAGTGCATTTTTATCATATTTTAGTAACTGGAAGAATTTTTTTTAAAGGTTAACCTTACAGTAGGTAACATTCTAACTGTATTTGTCATGGTTCTCCAGAGAAAAAGAATGAATAGTCTATCTATAGCTAAATAAGACTTATTAAGAGGAATTGGGTGACCATTTATGGAGGGCAAGAAGTCTCATCACAAGCTGTCTGTAACCTGAGGCCCCTCAGAAAAATCAGTTGTATAATTCCAGTCCAAGCCAAGGGCCTGAGTATCAAAGGAGCCAATGGTTTAACTCCTAGTTCAAGTCTGTGAGCAGAAGAAGGTGGATGCCCCAGCTCAAAACAAAGGAGGTTCCTCTATCTTTTTGTTCTATTTGGTATGTCAATTGATTGGATAATGGTTGTTTACACAGATGTAGGTGATCTTTTCTACTAGGTTGACTGATTCAGATGCTAATCTCTTCCAAAATCATTTTCATGGATACACTCAGAAAAAAAATGTTTTACCAGGTAACTGGGCATCCCTTAGTTTAGTCAACCTGATGTGTAAAATCATGTTATCACATTCACCATGTTTTATTTATTTACTCTTAGATGTGTTTTTAAATCTAATTTTAGATGTCTCTGAAACTATGTTTATAATTTTATTTAAAACATCAACAATCTTCTAAATTGAGAAATAAGAAAATAGGTAAATTTAAAAATGTTTTGCTATTTATAAATATAAATTTTCAAAGTCTGTAACAATGGAAAGATAATGAAACTGCTGCACATACACACAGATTCACACAGAGGAATGTTTTGCACATTTACATTAAACGAGTTTCAATTAACAACAATGAATTTAACATTTTTTGGGGGGGTTATCAAAGTTTTGGCCATCTTTATTTAACTTCAGCAGAGTGATTCCATTTTCAAAATAGCATCAGAATCCAGATTTTTAAAAATGAAATCATTTCAGCTTAATGAATTTACAATTTTTAATGTTAACTGTGTTTTTACATTTTTCTCAGCCTTAATTGTCAGAATTTTGAAAGTCAACATAAAAACTGTCATAGTTGAGGGAGATAATACAAAAATAATGCACTGAAGAGACTCTTTTTCCTATAAATTTAGGGGATAAAAGTGCAGGGTTTTTTTTTTTTACATGAATAAAGTCTAGGTTTTTAGTGTAACCATCACCATCACCAGAATATTGTACATTGTATCCATTAAGTAATTGTTCATCTCTTACCCTTCTCCCACCCTCCCATCTTTCTGAGCTTCCAATATCTACTATTCCATACTTCAAGAGACTATTTTTTTAATTCTGGGAAATAGTTTGAAACACTATAAAACATACATGTAACTGTATCATAGAATATGGTATCTGAAAGCTGCAATCATTTAATTAACAAATGATTTTCATTCTTACAAAAGTCTT
Source organism: Tarsius wallacei (assembly GCA_963574415.1). NCBI lineage: Eukaryota > Metazoa > Chordata > Mammalia > Primates > Tarsiidae > Tarsius > Tarsius wallacei. Next base: position 4,166 of record CAUYQG010149321.1, read on the forward strand.
GTAATGAGGACAAAACCAAAGGTTTTAGGTATGGTAAAACTACCCTGATATTCAAAACACTTATCTAGTATTTTTTCCCTCTGAATGAACAATTAGGGGCACCTATTCATTACTATAGTCTAAGATTATTTTTAGATATGCATTGACATTTTCAAACTTACAGCACTTTAAATGCTTAAAGTGCTTAATGCACTACAGCATTTTTCAATTATTTAGAACTAGCCTTATATCCAAGTCAATTTAAAGTTTATTAAATGATTTGCAAAGTGTTAAAAATGTATACCTGTCAAAAAAAGTAACTTTCCAATTCTCCAGCATTTCAAATTAGAGAAAAATTAAAATGGCACATATTATTCTTGAAAATGTAGTAAATGCTGATGTCATCAGGTCAAGCAGAAAAGAGAGAGATAGAAAATAATTTGTAAAAGCCTTTGAACAGTTATACTTAGAATTATGGCTACATGTACAAGAAGTATATATTCAAGTTTCATATTATTGCCTTGAAGATTATTATTATTTTTTAATTTTAAAGATGTGGGGTACAATTCAGGATTAGGTATACTTTACAAGTAAAGTTTTTAAAAACTAATTCAAATCTAGAATGGATTAATCTGAAACATAAATAAACACTGAAATTACCCTTTGGACTATTCTTTCATATTTTTATTGAATAAGGAAAAATATATCTATTTTCTATCTAAGAGTAATAAGTTTCATTTAGTTGATATCATTGATAAACTGAGCAAATAGCAGTTAGCATTTTCCAAATTAAGCATGTTAAGTTTTATATTAAAATATATTTAAAAGTAAATTAATAAATTCTTGTGAAAATCACAGTTGATGTATAAATCACCAAAACAGAATACAGGCCATATTTGCCTCATTATTGATTAAATAAATACTTTGAAATTAGTTATTTTTTCTACATATAGTTATATAAATTATTCTTATGTAATTAAAACATTGTAAATAATAATTTTCAAAACTATGTTTAAAGATTTGGATGAACTAATGATTTTATGAAACAAATTTCCAAACACTTAAAGATGATGTGGAAAATAAAGCATAACTAATATAATTACAAAATTGAGAAATCTGTGAGTGATTTATCCCTTTTAAAAGTTTTAGCTCAGATAAAATTAGAGAGGGCACTTGAAATCTATGAAATACAAATTATTCAAAGTCATTTGAATTCTCTAATACTGTGATGGTTAATTTTATGTGTTAATTTGACTCCCTTATGGAGGGCATAAATAAATATTACTTCTGGGTATGTTCTTTAAATTTTAAACTCAGAGGGTACATGTGCAGGTTTGTTACATGGTCTATTGTAAGATAGTCAAGTTTGGGTTTCTATATCCAATAAGTAGTTTTTCAACACTTGCCTAGTTCTAGTCTTTATGTCTTTGGCTTGCTCCCTCTTAATAAGTGAGAACATGTGTCTGATAGAGAGTTTCTGGGTAAAATTAGGATTTGAATTGGTGGGCTCAATAAAGTAGATTACTCTCCTTAATGTGGATGGGCAAATTTACAATCTACTGAGGTCCTTGAAAGAATAAAAAGGGAGGAGGAATTCACACCTTCTGGCTCCCTGCCTGCCTATTTGAGCTGGCACTTTAATCTTCTCTTGCTCATGGGCTGGTTTTATACCATTGGTTTCCCTGATTCCCAGGCATTTGGACTCAAACTGGAATTATGCCACTGGCCTTCCTGGGGCTCCAGCTAGTAGTCAGTATATCGTTGGACTTGTCAGCCTTCATAATCATGTGAGCCAGTTTTTCATAATAAATCTCTTTCTTAATATATATGCTATTGGTTCTATTTATCTAAAGAATCCTGACTAATACACTATTGAGTAAGAATGAACGTATTCAGAATTATTTTATTAAGCTATATAATATTGATATCAAAGCCTGAAAAATACTGTTTAATTAAGAAACATAATAGACTAATTTCTTTCCTTTTTTTTTTTTTTGTTTTGAGTTGGAGTCTCATTCTGTCACCCAGACTGGAGTGCAGTGGCCGTTCCCGGCCACTGCAGCCTCGACCATCTGGGCTCCAGCAATCCTTCTGCCTCAGCCTTCCAAGTAGCTGGAACTACAGGTGCACACTACCATACCCGGCTAATTTTTGATTTATTGTAGAGATGAGGTCTCGCCAAGTTGCCCAGCCGGGTCTTGAACCCGTGGGCTCAGGCAAACCACTCACTTCAGCCTCCCAAAGCGCTGGGATTACAGGCTGAGCTACCGAGCCTGGCTCGACTAATTTCATATGTGAATAATAATGTCAATATAAGACTCAATAAATAACATTAGTGAATTTAATTGATTGGCACATTAAATATTGATATATCAAACCAAATGAGATTCATACTAAGAATGCAAGGGTGATTCTGTATTAGCACATCAATTAATATAATTTACTTTGATATCAGTAACTTTTGTACTTGTTGAAAAGGAATTTGGCAAAATACACTATCTTTTTAAAAAAAATAGAAGTGGGTAGGCTTTGAGTGTGTGTGTGTGTGTGTATGAGTGTGATAAAAAGCTAGAATGATGCTAACAGATAAAACATCAAAATAATTTTAATTAAAATCAAGTATAAAAGACTGGGGGATGCCCTCTTTAACTTCTGTGATATTTGTTAGGTACTAGCTGTTAGGGTACGGACAGGATGACGGTGAGATGGATGGAGAGAGAGAGAGGCACCGGCAGGTGCAGCACCTCAGGAGCCAGCAAGCCCGAGGTGCGTGCTGGCAACCCAGAGATCCAAGGAAATGGAAAGAATTGCACAACACAAAAAGGTTAAGAAAGAAAAGTTTATTTAAAAGTAAATTAGAGAGAGAAAGAGAAGGAAGAAAGAAGATTCACCTCCCCAAGGTGGGGGAGCGGGCCAAAACCAGGAAGCATGGCGACAACCATAGATCAAAAAGCACATGGCCACACCAGAGTCTAGCAAGGCAATGGCCACTGGTTGCTTGTGGTTGAGTCCTTTTAACCATTCCCCTAGATGGGGGAAGCTCATTAAGGTGATTGGGTGGTGATCTGCTCCATGTCATCACAAAGGGGCAGGCAAGTGCAGGTGCTGATGTGAGGTGGTGGACAGCATTCAGATGGGTGGGTTGGTCCCATGATTGCTGCCATGGTGGGGTTTATTCATGTCACATAGGTCACAAAGGGCTGATTAGGTTAAGCCTGGGGGCGAGGGAGGGTTCCTGCAAGAGACTTGTTAGACATTTGCAATTCACAAACTCAGACATTTGCAACTCACAAATTCCTTGACCAAAGGTGGGGTGGTGGTATTATTACTTTTATGACTTTGGCCGGCCAAAGGGTGACCTTTGATCTTCAGCTTTGATAAGGAACCTAAAAGTTTACTAGAGATTATGCTAAACTATGCATGGTTGGGTTGTCCTAGTCTTGCATGTGAAGGAGATTTGCTAAGGGGGATGGCATAGGCTGCTCTTTGTCCTGCAGTAGAATGTCTGAATGCTTTCTAATGGTTATGCTGAGGCAAAAAGACTAAACCCTTTCACTAGCTAAATACAATGAAACAGCAAGAAAGATTAATAACTACTGGTTGGGGAATAAAGCTTTTATCATTTATAGATGAAGTGACAATAAGGTTTTAAAGCCATTCCTACCTAATAAAAAAATTTAGTAATGCAAATTAACTTCTTTAAGAAAAGTCTCAATGAGTTGTATTTATTTTCTGTGTACAGTCCTGGTATTTGACAATTGGTTTTTCCAATGGCTTTTTACATGATGGTTTAGGGACCAAACTTCTGCCTACAATAGGGCTCCGCTAGCCCTTTGTCTTTAAAGTCCTCTGTTAGACCCTCCATGTCAAGTTGGCAGATGGAGAATGCTTAGGATTATGCAGGTCATTTTTATAGATAATGGGGTCTGAAAATGTGCCATATCACTTCTGCCCACATTTGTTTGTCAGAACTTAGTCACATGGATATACTTGACTTCAAAATGGGGCGTGTATGACTGTGAGTGTGCACATCCTGTGACTGGGGGGTGTTTTCTATGTGTGCAGGAGGAAAACAAATTAAGTTGTAGGCACATCATAGATAGAGCCATATTCTGTAGAGAAGAACTTTTAAAATACAATAACAATACATTTATTTTTTTTTTAAGGTTCCACCCATTTATTTATTTTAAAGATGTGGGGTACAATTCAGGGTTAGGTATACAAATGGTCACTATGGAGGTACCCTTATTGATGAGGTGTGCCCTCCTCTCCCCCCTGACAGTTTCCCACTACTGCCGATCCCTTTCCTATAGTATCATGATAATCGTTTAAAGTTACTTATGAGTGAAAACATGTGGTACTCAGTTCTTTTTTTCTGTGATAGGTCACTGACTACTATAGACTCTAAGTCTATCCAAGTTGCTGTGAAGTTCATAATTGTGTCCTTCTTTATGGTTGCATAAAAGATCTAAAAATCGACTTTCCATATGACCCCACAATCCCTCTTCTGGGAATATGCCCAGAGAACTCAAATCACTCTATAAAAAAGATACCTGAACATGCATGCTTATTGCAGCATTATTCACAATAGAAAAACATGAAATCAACCAGGCTGCCCATTGGAAAAGGACTTACTTAAAAATTTCAGTAGTTAGAAGTATCCTAAAAGAACACATCCAGTTTACAAAAGCCACAAAATGAAAATAATGTAAATAGAAATGTTTTAAATTTATATCATAAATTAAGCAATAACTAAGAAGACCTGAATAATTATGCTCACAGTGTGATCAAGATAGCTCAATATCAGAAAGGCACTACCTATCTCTATTTTAACCTATATTTTTAACATATTTGTAACAATGTAAATCTATAATGAGAAAAACTGATTCTAAAATTTACATTAAAATAAATAGATAAAGATACCCAAGAAATTATATAAGAATAAAATATAATAAGGAAATAATATTTCTGCTAGGTATTAAAACTAATTTAAAGTTTGCTAGAATAAAAATAGATTTATCCAGTAATTTCACCTTTAGAAATTTATCATACTGATAAGTACAACATATAAAACCTTTATAGCCACTACTGTAATGGAATTGATCCATCAAATTGTATGTCCAATCTTTTAGAATAGATGACCACTGTAACCAACTATTATGAATGTACTGTGATAAGCACTTGCTGATATCAGTTCTGTAAACTATATTTATTTCAACAATGTTTATATATTACCTCCCAAAAGTCAGAAAAAAACTCAGATACCAAACAATTCTGGACCAAGTAAAAAGTGATATAATATACAGCCATAAAAATAATTGGGTGGTATGGTATCCAGGACAAATTTCTAATTTTTTTCAGATGGAAAAATTACATATTAATATGTTTTGATACCATTTTCTTTTTAAAATAATATTTTTATTTTGGCATAGTTATAGATTCAGAGAACATTGCAAAGATAGTACAGAGAGGCCCCACGTACACGTTGATGTTTCTCCTAATGGTTATATCTTACATAACTATTGTACAACGGTACAAAAACCAGGAATTTGACATCTGTACAATGTTTGTATAGTTCTATGTCTTTCTATCACATAGATAGATATATATGACCACCACTGCAATAGAGATGCAGAACTATTCCATCATTCCAAAGCACTTCTTCATGTTACATCTTTATAGTCACTTCTCTCCCTACCATACCTAGCCCCTGGAAACCACTAAAATGTTTTCTAAATCACTTTTCAACTCTATAATAGTGACATTTCAAGAGTGTAGTGGCTACCCTTCAGACACCAGTGAGTAGAAGCTTGCATAAGTGGGACTTCTGGAGTATTTTCAATGTTTGCTTTTTGATGGCTACTGGTTGCATGAGTGAATTCAATTTGTTAAAACGCGTCAAACCATACACATATGATTTGGAAATTTTTCTATATATTATACTTCAAAGATTTCAAAAATATATAAAATTTGGATTGTAATTAAAATATAGAAATGTATAGTAGGATTCTTGGAATACTTATTTTATTTTATTTATTTTTTTAGTTGGAGTCTCACTCTGTCGCCCAGACTGGAGTTCAGTGGCCGCTCTCGGCCACCACAGCTCAACCTGCTGGGCTCCGGCGATCCTTCCGCCTCAGCCTTCCAAGTAGCTGGAACTACAGGCGCATGCTACCACACCCGGCTAATTTTTTGATTTATTGTAGAGATGAGGTCTCGCCAAATTGCCCAGGTGGGTCTCGAACCCATAGGCTCAGGCAATCCACTCACCTCAGCCTCCCAAAGCGCGAGATTACAGGCTGAGTCACTGAGCCCGGCAGAATACTTATTTTTAATATATACTCATAAAAAATAAAAATTTTCTGGATTTTCCAATTACTATTTTGCCAAAAAAAGAAGAAAATATTATTTTCTCTTCTCTCCATTTTCTGGTCTTAGGTATTTCAGTTGAGCTTCACAGGGCAGGAGGTATGTGAGGATGCATTTTACCACAAATGCAAATCTCAATAAATTCTAAATATTCAATGTTTTAGTCCAGACCACATTGTACAATTATGATGCAATTAAGTTATAAACTAAAAGTTCCAGAGTCAAAAGGAAAAATGTACAGAAAAATTTGTAACATTAGTGCAAGACAGGTAAACACTGTTATTAACATTTAACAAAATTAAATCAAAAAAATAAAGTCATGTACAAGAGAAAGAGGATCCATAGTGGCTCAGACCTAAAAACCTAGGAATCAGCCTTTGGCTCCCTGTGTCTTTCACACCCAAATAGCTAATCCAGCAGTAATTTTGCCAGACCAACGTTTCTAAACTCCAGCCCCACTGGAATTTCAGGCTAGATAATTCTCTGTTACGGTGGCTGTAAGATGCTTGACATAATTCCTGGTCTCTGTCTTCTAGATGCCAGTTGTATCTCCTCTGTCTCCAGTTGTGACAATTGAAAAGGTCTCCATACATTGCCAAACATCTTGTAGGGACAAAAACCAATCAATCTGAGAACAACTGTATTCTGACTCTGCTTCCTTGTTTTGAATCTAACCACTTTTCATTCCATTACTAACCTCCCTACTCTAAGACACTATTTTCTCTGGCAGGGACTATTATAATAACTTAATTTTTTCTTTATTTCCAGTCATAACTTTTTATGATTCATTCTTTATACACCAGTCACATTAATATATTCTGTGACCTTTCAATGGCTTCATTGAACACATAGAATACATATTAAACTTTTTAAGCTATGGCTTTGAGGCCTGAATTACTTGACATCTCTTCATCTTTCTGGACTCTTGTCTTGCCTTTCTAGGTTGAACTCATTATATCCCCTGAATTAGGATTTTCTTCGCTTTCCCTATATTGACTTACCTTGCTTTCTCATCTTTGGCTCTTTCACTTATTGGGTGACTAACTGGAAGGCTCCTCTGGACCTTTCAGTTCAAAATAAACCATTGTCTTCTCAAATGGTCTTTTTCTGACCAACTGATTTAAATCAGCTCCAGTTTACATTTCTTCAAAATCACGTTCCTTTAATTACCATCAGATGTTTTCTTTTACTATTAGCTGTTCCTGTTCCCCAAATTAAAGAAAAATAAAACAAAACAAAAACTGGGCCAGATGGCAAATTAGACTCATGAGAATCAGAGAAAGAGAGGTTATAAGAAATATAATGGAGGCAGGCAATTGTATGACCAAGGAAGGGCAGGGAGCAGAATGATACCATCAGCATATCTTTCTATAACCTCTTTCCCACACTGGGCACATTGAATTGGTATTTAACATATGATGTTGAAAGTGATGCATGTAAAACTACTTTGGTCATGAAGCATGTCCATTTTATACCTAATAATTACATATAAGTTGTGTTTTTTTCCAGCAGACTGTGCCTTTATAAATTCATCAGTTCCAGATTTATATTTTATAAGCAACTTAGACCAGACACATCTTGCAAAAGGCATTAAACAGATACTTGGGCTCCTGGCAAACGCTATCAGGAGGTCTGATTACATGTTGCTAAGTTGATGTAATATGACCTTTTTTTTTTTTTTTTTTACTCCAAGGATGTCCTCTTGAGAATGATGATGGACAGTAAATCAGCCACTCACTCTTTTCTTCCCACTGCCAATAAATTCCCTGTCCCTAACACAAACCTACTATCACATGATTTTTCAGAGCAGGTGCTTTCAAAACTTCACTTCTCTAACTCTAGTGCCTACAATTACACTTAGCACTTAGTTGGTTGTGAAGTTTTTAAACAAATAAGCAAAATAAATGAAAAAGTTACACGAAAATGTAATGATCATTCATGAGGCAAAACAAAATTACATTTAATGATAGCTTGTAAAAATATCAGAATTATACAGAAATAAAATAGTAATGAAGAGATCTTCACACTCATTATCACAATTAAATATATATATTTATATCGTTTCCATATAAGCAGAAAATATAGTTACTAAGACTGTTCTAGTATCAATGTACTCTCTCTCACACACAGGCACAGACCCACATATCAAACCACTTATGTGCTTGGGCTGGCTCATAACTTGAAAGAGTCAATTGTTAAACCTAATTTTTTATGTCAGTTGTTAAATGTAGTCATAACTACAAAATTATTATACAAATATAAAATCAAATAAACCATTTAAAAATTAAACCTAATAAAAACTGTGAGCTTGTCACTTTCTAATTAGTTTACTACACTGTACAATTATCTATGCTTTTGCATTTATGTTTATGGTATCTTTGGGATGGAATTACTACATAATGGTATATTACTACTCATCTCTTTCCAACTCCACATTTTATAATATTACTTTGGAAGCATGAGACTGGCCACAGTGGGAGTATTTATACCACAAATATTAAGAAATGCTACAAATTAGACTTTCATGTCATGACAAGAGCTAATTGTTAAACATTTACCAGCATACCATTGTATCAAATTATATTGCATATCAACAGGAAAAAAAATAGAGCAACTGAACAGAAAATAAATCCCACTAAATTTAGATAAAAACAAAAGACAATTTAGATAAAAAGAACTATACAAGCTAATTAGATAACCTATCTAATTTCGGTTCTCTTTTCCTTTAGTAACAGAAACTCAGTTTTGTTTGGGGGCAGTGATGGAATTAGCTGGATGTAATTCCCAGGTTCCTTTGGAATTATGGCGGCTTTATGAGAGTTCTTGCCAATCAGACATAAGCAGAAATGTCTGGCACTTGGGGAAAACCTCACTTTCTTTCAATAGGTGCCACTCATACTTACATCTTTCTACTTGAAAGAGGTACTTGATGCATAAAACTATCTATCTCCTGACTTTTTATAGGATACAAATTAACCTCTAAATTTTTCATTTGTTTATTTGATTGTGCCTAGAGTTTTCTTTTATTTACTATCAAATTTAAATACCTACTATACATATATTACGAAATAGATGAAGTGAAGCTCAACTGAAATGCTTACAAACCTGGAAAATAGAGAAAGAGAAAAGAAATTCACATTTTTTGGCGGCAAAATAATAATAAAAAACACAGAAAATATTTATTGTTTATGAGTATGTGTAAAAAAGAAGCAATCAAACAATTATTTTTTTTTTAACTTTTAATTTTTTTTACTTTAAAGATGTAGGGAACAAATCAGAGTTAGGTATACAAATGTTCATTATGCGGTACCCTTGTTGATGAAGTGTGCTCCCTCTTCCCCTGGCAGTTTCCCTCCACTACCAATCCCACACCATCCTCTGGCAGTTTCCCACCACTGCCAGTCCTTTTCTTATAGCATCATGATAATTGTTCAAGGTCCGCTTATGAGTGAGAACATATGGTACTCTTCCTTGTTCCTGTGACAGATCACTTAGTATGATAGTCCATCCAAATTGCTGCCAAGTCCATATGTTTGTCCTTCTTTATGGCTGCATAATATTCCATTGTGTATATATACCACATTTTTTTTTTATCCAGTCCAGTTTCAATGGGAAGCACGATGGATCCATGCTTTTGCTATTGTGAATAGTGCTGCAATAAACATACATGTGCAGTTTCTTTTCGGTAAAATGATTTCAGTTCCTCTGGGTATATTCCCAATAGGGAGATTACTAGGTCATATGGAAGGTCAACTAGTTCTTTCAGAAATTGTCACACTATTTTCCAAAGAGATTACACTAGTTTGCATTCCCACCAGCAGTGTAGAAGCGTACCTTTTTCTCTGTGTTTTCTTATATTACTTTAAGGAGTGTAAATAATTCCAAACTACTTAAAATATTAAGATGAAAAAAATGTAAAACCCATAATTTCACTAACATGAATTAATCTCAAGCTATGTTTACATAATCATATTTATCCATTATATATCTGTAATGACAAAAAATTGCAATAGTAATGGATGGAGGAAAATTGTTCATGCATATAAAATACAATTTTGTTGTAAAATATAAAATTGTAATAATAAACAATAACAATTTCTTAAAAACAACATATTTAACATTTATATGTTAGTTTTTGTGCTGAGCTTTATATATATTGTCTCCCTGAATTTTTATTAGAATCCTATGAGTCAAATATTATCTGTGTTTTATATATTAGAAAATTGTTCTTTTGAATGATTTACATAATTTTTGCTTCAAGTGACATGGCAGGTATGTGGTAGAATTTGAATGTGGTGTTTATTATTATAAAGTCTATGCTATTGGATATGCTACAAAATTTCAGATAGATAGATGTATTTTTTAGTAAAAAAGTAATTTTATGCATTTTATAGTATGATCCAATAATGTAAACTTATAAATAAAGAGAGAGTGTTACAGATACCTAGAAAGACAAATAAGGAAAAAAATAACTAATAAGGATTATTCTTTTTGAGTCATTTTATTTTTTATTTTTATTTTTTTGAGTTGGAGTCTCACTCTGTCGCCCAGACTGGAGTGCAGTGGCTGCTCCCGGCCACCGCAGCCTCGACCTGTTGGGCTCCGGCTATCCTTCCGCCTCAGCCTTCCAAGTAGCTGGAACTACAGGCACGCGCTACCACGCCCAGCTAATTTTTTGATTTATTGTAGAGATGAGGTCTCGCTTGCCCAGGCGGGTCTCGAACCCGCGGGCTCAGGCAATCCACTCACCTCAGCCTCCCAAAGGCGCAGAATTACAAGCTGAGCCACCGAGCCCGGCTTTAAAAATAACTTTTAAGAAGCCAGTGTGGCTTACTGACTTCTTGTTTCACGATCAAACTGGCAGAAATAGCTTTTGGTCCCATATTTTGACCTGGTGCTATGTTACCTTTTTTAGTGTGATGGGCTAAAGGCATCACACACTGAAATGGATTGTCTGAGGCACCGCTCTGTCCCTGGCGTCCTCCTGCTTCCTCAGGATTGTGTGACTGCCCCGCTCTCTTTTTTGCTCTTTAATTCCTATTCATTCCCGTATTGCCTTTTGTCCCCTTCTCCTTCTGGCCTGACTTTCCCTCTGGAGCTTATCCCACTAGGCATCTTTTAGCCACTTGTGCTGCACGATGGAGTATGCCCAAATTTACTGTCTTAAAACAACTGTTTTATTATTTCTCACTATTCTGTGTTAGGAATTCAGACAGGGAGGAACAGCGATGACTCTTGTCTGCTGGAGTGTCCAACATGGTTTCCTCATTTCATGTGTGGTTCCTCCACTAGGACGTCTCCAGTGGTGAGAGCTGGCTTGAGTGACTGTATTTAGGACCTTTATACTTCCTGTTGGCTAGGTTCCTCAGGTACTCTCTATGTAGTCTCCTTCTCCATATAGTGTCTCCAGTGGGGTTGCCAGACTTCTTACATGGCAGTTCAGAGTGTTCAGGAGTGCAGAAGCGGGAGCTGCCAGGGCTTCTGCCTTGTTCTATTGGTCAAAGCTGGTCACTGTGCCAAGTCAGAATCAAGGAGAGGAGATGGCACAAGGACTACTTTGGGAGTCACCAAATGACCAGGGCACCACATGGTGTAATGGAAGCATCCCAACCATGTTTGTGTATAGACACTGTGCACGCACATTCTGGACATGGATGAAAGCATTGTCTCCGTTCTCCTTACATCATTTTAGATCCTTATTTCAATCACCCATATACAGATGTAAAAATAACTATCTCATATGCCATTTTTATTATACTAATACTGCTTCTTTGGGTTAGGTCAGATTTGTAGTACTTCTGGTTCAAGTTTAACGCAGAATTTAAAGAGCAGTGAGTTATGCCTTGTCTTCAAAATAAAGGTAAGATCGCAGCTCACCACCTGGGGGGCGGAATCATTAGAAGCCCAAAACTAACCATCATGCAATAGACCTGTGTAGCAAACCTGCACAGGTACCCTGTGAATCTAAAATCAATATTTTTTAAAAAGATAAGATCAAAACAAAGTGAGAATAAATTTCTGAGTAAAAGAATAGGGAGCTCTTATGGAATGTTTTTTCCCGACCAGCATGTTTAAGGTATAATTTATGTAATATAAATTAAGATGTAATTAACAGACAATTCAAAGCTCTTAAGTATGTTTTTCCCTGAGTTTTGATAATTTCACAGACTAGTGCAAACACTATTGAAGCAAGATATAAATCGTTTCTGTCATCCCAGCAGTTGTTCTCTTTCCCCTTTCCAGGCAACTCCTCTCCCACCAGAAGTAGCCATTGTTTTCATTTCTACCACCACTGATTAGCATTGTTAGCTCTTGAATTTTGTGTAAATGGTATACACTATGAATCCTCTTGTGTGTAGATTTGTTCACTTACCACAATGTTTTTGAAATCGGTTAACTGCAGTGTGTCAGTAGTTTGTTCCCTTCACTAATAAGTAGTTTTCAATTGTATGAGTATACTACATTTTGTTTCCCATATTCCTGTTGATGGTCATTTTGATAATTTTCAGTTTTGAGCCACTATAGATAAATTCCTTCACAAAACCTTGCTGGATAGACTTCCGCCAAGATGGCGACCGGGCAGCGTGGTCTGTGAGACCTCCGCAGAAGAGGACACAGAAAGACTCGGACTCTCTCCCTGGGGGCCTGCTCCCCACACGGAACTCGGCCACTGACACCACAGAGACATCACACATCACAGCAGACCGGCAGTAGAAGAGGCCGCTGCTGCCGCCACTGATCATCACAGTGGGACGGTGGCTCGCTTGCCCCCCCCTCTGCCACCGCCGCCGCTCGGCCCGCCGCCGTGAGCGGCTCAGCCCAGCTCCGCCCCACCGCCACATCCACGAGTGGCTCTGCACGGCCTCCCCCCACCCCCCCACCGCTGCCGCCGCAGCTCGGCCCACCCCGCCGCCGCCTCCGCAGCCCGTGCCTGAGGTGATCCACCCCTCCACACAGGATATCCTGAGGCTAAGATCGCCGCTGCCACTGCCACCACCACTGCCGCTTTGACCCCCGGGTGAGCCTTGGACCTCCTCCTGTGAGTCCACTCCCGACTGGCCCCCACTCAGGCTCCCCCCCCGTGGGACAAGCAAAGCAAAACACCAAAAGGTGAAACTGACCCATTGAATAAACTTGCCAGCTTGGGAAAAAACAGCCAGAAATCAGAACTGAAAGGACATTGAACTTAAATGAAAAGTTTCAAAGTGTACTAGATTGGTTCTGTTAATTT